>JAHLJT010004567.1:113320908-113544709 GCA_031308135.1 Acheta domesticus | reverse complement strand
TTTTTTTTGCAATCTGAAGGGTCTGAAATACTACAGGATGAGTTTCCCCAGAAATTTATGCCATATCTCAGGCGGGAATGTACATTTGCAAAATAAACGCAAACGAGCTGCAGGAAGACTGACAGAATTTGAAAGAATTCTGAATGCGTAACATAATGACCTTAATTTAGGGTTTAATTCTTTTATATGTACATTCCATTTGAGGTTTGATTGAATTGAGAGACCTAAAAATTTTGTTACCTCAACATCAGCTAAATGCATATTGTTCATTTTCTGTGGAACCTGCGATTGCCCATTGAAATGCAAAAATGCATTGAAACAGTTTTTCTTTCGTTAACAATTAATTTGTTATTATTAAACCAATTTGAAACTTCTGAAATGGTACTATTTACTGCTTCTTTTTTGCAAAGAAACATTCGTGTCATCAGCAAACAGAACCGTTCTTCCATTTTTAATAGACGAGGGCATATCGTTTACATATAACAGAAAGAGAATAGGACCTAAGATCGAACCTTGCGGGAGTCCATGCTCAATTGGCAAAGAATTGGAAATATAAGTATGTAATGTCCTTTCCTGCCAGTATGGTATTTCTACCTTTGAGTCCGATGTTTAAGGTACGAATTTATCCAATCTAGGACAATACCACGAATTCCATACGAAGGTAATTTTGAGAGCAAGATCTTATGGTCAATAACGTCAAAAGCTTTCGAGAGATCTAAGAATATTCCAGTAGGTACTTCATTTTGGTCTATTGATGAAGCAACATCTTTGAGAAAAGAAAAATGGCAGTTTCCGTAGATTTTGATTTTCTAAAACCGTGTTGTGAGTCTGAAAACGCTTTGTTTTTCGTGAGAAAAGTTTCCATTCGTAAGTAGAAAAAGCCTTTGTAATATTTTTGAGAGAACTGACAAAAGAGAAATTGGCCGGTAATTTTGAATATCATTTTGTTCCTTTTTTAAAAAGTGGCTTAAATTTTTGCTGTTTGAAAATATCTGGAAATATTCCTGTACATAAAGAAGCATTGAAAATGTGAGTTAACGGATGTATAAAGGCAGGGCACAAGTTTTTTAATAAACAATCCGGAAATTCATCTAAAGCAGATGATAATTTATTTTTTAGTTTTACTGACTATTCTCTACAAGGTATCGAGATGATGTGGTTGTATTTTTTACGATATCCCACATTGCTTTACTTTAGTTTTGTTATTAGCGCTCAAAATGTCCTGACAATTTTTCATTATTTTTGCCTGAACTATTATTTTTCTTAAAATCCTTGTATTCTAAAAGTATATATGGAAACCGGGGTGATACGTTATGATGTTTAGAAATAAAGTAAAGCGTACGTTTGTTTTTACACGATGTTCTAATCCTTGTGTGATCCAAGTATACTTTGCTTGAAATGTTTAATTTTCTCTTTTTAAGAGGAAAGTCGTCATCAGTTAACTATTGTAGGGATATATGAGCCATTCCACGTCCAATCGCACAAAAAAGACTAAAATTGACCTTATATTTTTATTTATTTTCTAATTTTTTCTATTTATTATACGGATCAAATAACTGAACACGTGTATTTTTATTTTTTTCTAACTTTATTTTTCGGAAATATTGTATAATGAAATTTGCTGAAAATGACGCGCATCACTAACTTAAAAATATCATACATTTGAATACACCAATTATAGAAATTCCGTTCAAATTCCATTCGAAACTTAAAAACATGTTTAATTTTTAAGACTTTGAAAAATATTTATTTTTTGAATTTTCAATTTTTTTAAAAAAAACTGAAAGTTTGAAAATTGAATATTTTTGTAAACTCGATGAGCTAAAGATTTTTAAAAAATATTTATAAACGTATCGATAATAAGTCCAGAAAAAATCAAAGTGAGATCTTAGTAACTTTAAAAAATATTAATATTTTACGAACCAGTGTGTAATAAATTGCTGCAATAGACACGTTTTTTGCGTTACTGATCGTCGGTTTCTGTGGATGAAGCAGTACTTCTTGAGGTGGTGTAACTTCATGATTGTATTTATAAATAATAATATTTATGTGTATTAATATACATATAAATAATATTAATATATTTATAAATAATTTTTAAATTTAGAAATAATTAAATGACGGATTCTTGATTCAGGTCATTTTGAAATTTCTGGTTCTTCACAACTCACTTTAAATACAAGTACTCGCGTACCATAGAATTCCTGAACTTTCATCACAATGCACAGTTTTAATGCCCTACTGAATTTACTTCAGTTCTGCACAAAAGTCCATTTTCTTCAGCCAACGTTTTAGATACTTTAATCATGAGTTCGGTTGCTGTAAAAAGTCGTTTAATTTTATTGTATGTCCAACTTTCAAAAATTGTCAAAATTTAAATTTTCAACGTCACGTCATCTGTTGAGTGAAAGTAATCGATAAGTTACTAAATAGTATCTTTGTCTGATTTTTCGATGGACGTCGAAGGATCTTCAATGTGAAAACATTTATCTGTGTTGGCACTTTGTACTTCTAAAAACTTTGTAAAATTTCTCATGGGGATGCCATTTTGTTCCAATTTTCTTTTCGTGGCGGGGGTTTCTCATATTGCAATTAAACTCATGTTTATCTTCTTTTATTCATTTCGCAGACACTTGACGAACTATCTGAAGAGCTTAAATTGTCACTTCCTTGATTTCCACTTTTTTCACTGGACGTTCCGCTACTTTCGTTAATGCCACGGGAGCCACTGATCTCGATGCTACCTTCGTAAGAAAAGGCCGTTTTGGAAGCCGATTCCTTTCTTCCGAAATGAATCACAAATTCGCCAATCTAATAACTCCTGTAAATTAACAGCAAATCATGGTTTAGCGTCTTGGAGATTTTTTTTTAAATCGTGATCAGAAAGTTTAAATGGATTGAAACATCTATCTCATACGCTGATCGCCACTCATGTTGCATAGTATACACACGATTCACAGAACAAATACTAGCACTCTTGTCTTCATAAGTATTGCGTATTGCGACTAATGTTGAGAAAATTTTACCATGTCCCTTGACAAGTGGTCGATTGTACTTCACGAGCAAGGTCGGGAGGGCACCCCGTCCGTAGGACGCAAAGGGACTCGCAGTAAAATTCGTTTCGCTGACACGAGAGAAAAAAGCATTCGTTTTGCTGTCACCCATCCCTTCTGGGGAAAGAGTGAACATAGATTTACTAATGTTTCTTGAAACCCAAATCAGGCAGAGGGTCATTCTTTTATTGTTCGTCGGCATTAGTATCCAAGACTGATCGAACACAATTCGTTAGTGCAGGGGCAGGAACCACGCGCCCGAATACCATAATTGCAATTGATGTTTTTTATCTATACGTGTTGAGTGCCCACTTTTTTCTTGTTATGTTTTGTAGAAAATTGAACAAGAAATATGCCTATTTTTTCAAATTTTAATCTGAGAAATTTCATAAGAAATATTCGTTTTTTAAAAATAATTACAATTTTTTAATGAAATATTTATTTTTTGAGAAAGTAATTTACAAATGAATAAAATACATATATCAAAAAATTAAACCAAACAAACCAGTAATTTTATGTTAAGTATATCAGAGTGTCAATTATCATATTTTGCAAAGTACGCGTAAATTTCAAAATTTAATATAGGCAAAACTACACAAATAAACAAATTTCAGGTAAATAAAGAAACACGTGCCTCTTTTTTTGATGTCCAGAATGAATGCCATATATTCGTGTCATTTATTTTTTTTAAATAGTCGTGTCAATTCGAGTGAGATTTGACGTGGAATGGCTCATATTTCAATTCGTTTCGCTCTCACCCATAAGAACATAGGTGACCCACAAGTCACCCACGATGTTACCCACAAACATATGTATGACACAATGTCATACATTCTGGAGGAAGAGTGAACATCTGAAATACTAACAACTCTTGAAAGCCTTATCAGG
The DNA here is from genome assembly GCA_031308135.1 of Acheta domesticus. Lineage (NCBI taxonomy): Eukaryota > Metazoa > Arthropoda > Insecta > Orthoptera > Gryllidae > Acheta > Acheta domesticus. The sequence continues at coordinate 113,540,768 of JAHLJT010004567.1, read as the reverse complement.
CAGACGGTCATTCTTTTTTTAGTTCTTCAGCACTTGCATCAAAGACTGGCCGAAACAATTCGTTAGTGCATGGGTAGGCAGAGCGCGCCCTCATACTTACAATTGATTTTCTTAGAACACAGTATGTGTGGAGTGCCCACTTTTTTTCTTGTTGTATTTTATAGAAAATTGAACAAGGAACACGCCTATATTTTTTCCAATTTTTTATCTCATAGAGTTTATATAGAAATTTTACTTTTTTTGAAAAAAATCATTTTTTTAAATGAAAAAATATTTTTTGAAAAATTTATTTACAGAGGAATAAAATAAACATTTCAAAGTATTAAATAACATAAACAGAATATTTTATATTTAGTACATTCGGAGAGATAATTGATCTTCTTTTATGAAGTACCTGTAAATTCCAAAATTTAATATAGGTATAACTACACAAATAATCAATTTTCAGGCAAATAAAAAAATTACCTGTCTCTTTTTTTGATGTCCAGACTTAAGAAAAAAAATATCGTACATTTAAAACATGTCGTGTCAACTCTTGTGCGATTTGACGTGGAATGGCTCATATGCGGTAAACGACAATGCACTTGTGGATTAAAAAATACGTTTTTTCAAGATTTCAGTGAAATTATAGCAAGTATTCCGCATCAAAATGAAATTCTATTAATTGGGGATTTTAATAGTAGAGTAGGTAACAGAGAACGCGAAGTAGTAGGTCAGCTTGGAGGGAAACTGTTAATGACAATGGGAAAAAGATTAATCAACCTTTGTAAGGAGCATGCGCTATGTGTAGGGAACACCATTTTCAGTCATAAAAACATCCACAAATATACCAGAATAGATCCAGCAAGAAATATTCAATCAGTAATCGATTTAGTTGTGGCAAAGAAAGAAAAAAGAGTAAAACTAAATTATGTGAGAGTATTCTGCCAACTAGAGTGTGGAACTGATCATCATATGATAGTGAGCAACATGTATTTCCTTTAGAAGTAAACGAAGATCTTTGAAAAAGATACCGATATTTTAAATTGAACAAAATGACATAAATTTTAAAACAGACCTTTTAAAACAATACAGCGTTGAAATGCTCTACCAAAACAGAATTAACCTTAAACTAGGAAACTCCGAAAATAAAAGTCCGACGAAATGTATTATCACCTAAAAGATGTTTTTGAAGCAGCTAAGGAAGCCCTAGGAGAAGAACAAGAAAAAAGGAAGTTCGTTGAGAAATTCAGTGAAAAATTTAGAAAGCTTGATTAAGGAAAAGAAAACATTGTACCTGTCGTGGATTTCAAATAGGAATGCCCAAACACGAAAGGAATATGTACAAAAAACAAAAGAAGTTAAAGAATTAGTAAAAATTGAAAAAAAACGAACAGGAGAGATTGTGTAGGGATATAGATAATACAATAGGATATAATATGTCAACCCAAGCATGGAAAACGATTAAAAATATGAGAAAAAATTGTTACAAAAGTAAAGTTCAAATAATAATTTCTACAAAATGGATTGATTACTATGAACAATTATTACAAAAAAGTAGAGTTGAATACCAAAACAATTTGGAATGCAACACATTGTCAAGCATGGGGAACCTGAAATTAGTTGGTTTGATGTAAAAAGGCCTTTGGCGAAAGCTAAAAACAATAAAGCTCCAGGACCAAGTAACCTTAGAATGGAACTTTTAAAATACGGGGGTTATAATATAACTGAATATCTCAAAATCTTTTTAACAAAATTGAAGTTAGTGGCGATATTCCTCAGGAATGGAATATGTCATATGTAAGGTTAATTCTGTTTTGGTAGAGCATTTCAACGCTGTATTGTTTTTAAAAGGCCTGTTTTAAAATCTATGTCATTTGTTCAATTAAAATATCGTGAAAATTTAGAAAGCTTAATTTTAAAACAGTTCTATACACAAGAAAGGTGACAAAAGCCTTTGTGAAAACTTCAGAGGAATTAGTGTCATCCCATCAATAGCTAGGCTATTCGCTAGTATTCTAAAGGAAACTAGTGGTGTTACAGAATGGCACAGACTTTCCCGTATTAGTTTTCTATTTCCTTGGGTCTTCGCTAGCTATTCGGAATTGCCACTTATTCATCTTGCCAGCTACCATCTATCACCGCCAAAAGTACATTTTTTTGTCATTTTCTTAATTTTTCGGTTTCCTATTGGTTAGAACGGAAACATTAATTTTATAATAAATGGCAATTTTCTTTTAAAAGTTATGTGCCGTTTAAGAGAAAATGGCGTTTTAGCGCTACTAAAAATGCGAAATTTGAAGCTCATTTTCACAGAAAAGTTTGAGTTTTCAAAATACCTTATTTGAAGTTATTTAAGGCACTTACTCTCACAAATATAATAATGTTTACTAATTGCTGGTAATGTGCATATTAAAGATGTGAGAGATCTTTAAAAAAAATTACAATGATGTAATTTTTGAAAAAAAACTCAAAAATAAACTTTACGCTATACTAAAGAGAGTAATTAGCACTATCGTTACAAAAGTTTGAAGAAAAAATTGCAGCCATATATGAAAAAATGGCGTGTGAGCGTTTCTGAAAATGCGAAATTTTGAACTACGTTTCACAGAAAACGGTGTTTCGAGAAACTGTACTTGACATTATTTAAAGCACATGTACTCGTAAATATAATAATGTGAAAAAATAGCTGGTAATGTAAATATTATTGACGTGAGAAACATGTGAAAAAATTTACATTTTGTAATTTTTGAGAAAACCAACCTATAGAGCAATATGGCTTTTATGTCATCTGATAGAGTACATTTACCACTATCCCTACCATAAGTTTAAAGAAAAAATTTGGAGCCGTTTTTGAGAAAATCTTGTTTTTGTAATTTTTTAAAATTGCACATATTCCACGAAGACTACTAAAATTTTGAAAAACATTTACGTGACCTTTATGAAAGAACTCAATATGCAGAACAAATTTTATATGAAGAAAAAATCGCTATCTTCAATTTTGTAGTTGGAGAAAGACGCCGAAAAAAATTCAACTTTCACAACTTTCGAAAATCGAGAGTTATCCGTGAAAATCGGACCTATGCCATGTTAATAAGTGCATTTTACTGTATTCATACAAGAAATTTAAAGAAAAATTTGGAGCCGTTTTTGAGAAAATTTTGAAAATCCCCGGGGGCTTCATATAAAGTACCCCCAACTTTTGAGAAATCTTTTTCAAAATCTCAAAGCTTCGACTAGAATCAGATCGACCGATGAATATCCATTTTGGAAGAAATCGTACGTATGGTTTAGGCGCTAGCAGTGTTCACAGACGGACGGACGGACAGACAGACGAACATTTTCCTTTTCAATTGGGTTTTCGGTATCAAGGACCTAGAAAACAAGGTTTTCTGGCTACACCACGTGATTAGGGGATTTTTTTTCTTAATTTAGCAACTGGTTTTATCCACTTTTTCGTTATCACGGCCCGGCAATGAATTTTTTTTCCGCCGAAAAATTGGCCATTTTTGCGCGCAGCATTACATAACTTTCCCTATACTACGTATATCACTCCGTGTATACGTACGTATACGGGAAAGTAAAAATACAGAAGGGAATAACATTCAGTGAAGAACAAAGTGGGTTTAGAAGTGGGAGGTCATGTTTAGATAACATCCATTGCTTGCGTCAAATAATAGAGAAAATGGAATATACAATATAGACACACATATGACATTTATTGACCTGGAAAAGACCTATGATAGTGTTCCTAGATGCAAATATGGTCAGCAATGAGAAGACTGAATGTTCCAGAAAAATGGATTAATTTGGTTAAAAATGTACCAGAATACTGAAGTGTGTATTAAAATTACCCAAAGTATTAAAACTAACAATGGGTTTAAACAAGAATTTAGTTTATCGCCACTCCTCATTTATATATATATTATATATATATATATATATATATATATATATATAATATATGGAACAAGTTTTAGAAACTTGGTACAAGAAATGCTCTCAAATGGGAGTTCTCATAAATGTAGGTGCTTACATTCTCTACTTTTTGCAGATGATCAGGTCATTATGGCATCAGATCGGGAAGATATGGAGTTTATGCTTAGGAAATTAAAAGAGAATACGAAAAGTGGGGACTTAAAATTAACCTTAAAAAGACCGAATATTTATGCATTGGAGGAGATACCTCTAATATAAAAATTGGTGATGACGAAATAACTAACTGTTCAAAATTTAAATATCTGGGGAATATAATTACTGCCTATTGGGAAAGTTAATGAAGATATTACCACTAGACTCGCAATGGGCGGAAATGCAATCAAAGCTCTACATAGCCTTATATGGAATAATGTGCTACGACAAGGACACAAGAGAAGAATATTCCACAGTGTAGTGGAAAATATTATATTATATGGAGCAGAAATGTGGCCTTTAACAAAACGCCGTAGAGACAGAATACGGTCAGTAGAGCTCGACTTTATGAGAAGATCTTTACAGATAACAAGGCTGGACAAGATAAGAAACGAAGTGGTATGGGAAAGAGCTGGGAAAGAACACCATAACCAGAAGATTGGTTGGCTGGCTTGCTTACGTGACTGACGTGCTGTGGCTGTGCTCCAATATTTTACTAATTTTCAGCTACTTTTCTACATATTTCAGGTGACTTTTGCTGTTAAACTGTCTTCTTTACTTGTTTACTTGTTACAGATAAGCTGAAAGAGATTTATATTGTCCGAAGCAGTGAAAAAGAAGTAATCCAAATATTTGGTTTAAAAGACGGCGTAACGGACAAACGTTTATTTGAACAGTTGTAAAGACCATTAATATTAATTTTTCTCTGTAAATTAATTGAAATTTGCGTAAAGTTTTAAACTATTAGTGAAAGTGTTGTGAAAATTGTGAAAACATAAAAATTCAAAGTTTCGTCTACCACAGTTACGGAAAGACTTGAACTTTATATTTAAATTTGTGGAAGTGGTGAATTTCATGGCCTTTCAATAGGTAAAGTATAGTAATCTAATTGTATTTATTAGTTTGCAGCTTCAATCTATTACATTAAACACACTGAACGCTTTTTGAATTTAATTAATCACATTTAAATACTAATTAGAATCAGATCACCGTTATTTTTAAATAAATACGTAACGTAATTTAAATAAGTTAATACAATTAAATTTAAAAGATAATTTAGGGAGTAGTTTTTTTGTAGTATTCTGAATTATCTATTTACTTATTTTCATATTTACCACGCACTTGACACGCATTCGTGACATGGCTACTAATCGTTATACACTCTCTACTCTCTACGCTCTCAAAGCCGATCTTCTGAAAGCCTTCACACACATCAACAGTAATTTAGGTGAACATATCCGAAGGCTCGAAGAGGTTGTTCAAACACAGACGGTTGGACAACAATAGGCAACACCGCAAAAACCTCCAACTGTCCATTCGCGGAAGCAAAAACACAATCACCACCACCAATCACGACTCAAAACAGATTTTCTGTATCAGACTACTACAATGAGTTTCCTTGCCTTCCCAATCCTCACCACCCCCACCCATCATCGACACGTCCATTCACAAACCAACGCAAACAGGCTAGCAAGCGCAAAGTAACAAAGACACGCAGAGTTGCGCAAACTGGCTCACAAGGACATTCCCACTGAGCCCATCAAAAAGGTACTCATTTTAGCAGATAGCCATGGGCGACAAATCTCCTCCCTGCTCAGTGAGAAACTCCCAACCAATTTCTCTGCCATGTGTGTGTTTAAACCTAACGGGAGGTTTGCCGACGTGACCAGTGAGTTGGACACGCACATAAAAACCCTCACCAAACGGGATACGGTCATCATCATAGGAGGGCAGAATGACATTAATTTGGGTGATCACTTTACGCCTGAAGAACATGTTAACTAATTACAACGTGCCGCCCAAAACACGAACATTGTAGTCTCGACTCTGCCCTTCTGGTACAACAAGCCCACACTATGCAAAGAAATTAGTCACGCAAACAACCAATTGAAACTGCATCTGAGAGGCACACATGTTAAATTGTTTGAGCTAAACTTTCTATCAGAAAACACTTCACCCGACACGGTCTTCACCTGAACCTTGTCGGAATACATGCACTCGGTAGTGAGCTTGCAAAACACATCATTTCACAAACTTGGCAGTGTCCTGCCCAAGGACCCACCACCACCCACATCTCCTAGCTCTCTTCCATCCTCTGGACTCCTTTGGACCCAATTACCTTATCCCCTGAACCTAATCCGTGTATTACCTCTCCCACTATTCATTCCTCTACATCTGTCACCCTTCCTTCCTCACCTCTTGTCACTGCTGGGACACGATACTTCCTTCGACCACGCACTCGAGGTAAAATGAAATAAATAAATAGCAACTACAGTCAGATGCAGCAGAAAAACATCCGTGTAGGTTAGGGTGTCCCTTATATTGCCCTAAAATTTTTTTTTGCGAATTGTTTTGGGCTCACCCCCTAAATATTTTCCATTGGGTCAAATTTACTCAAATATGAAATTTCAACTCAATAGGTCGATATTAACCCGTGCCGACTTGAGCGCGAAATTTGAATGTTGATGATTTTTGGTTTGGTTGGGTTAAGCCAGTGGAAAACTATTGACACATTTTTAATATATAATTTTATATAACACTTTACTTCATTTTCACTCTTTAGACTGAGTTATGGTTTTAACTTTTCTAGTGGGTACTTTTTTTCAGTATTTCTTTCTTGCAATATGCGTACAATGAACAATGTTCTTGAACAACACAACAAAAATTGATTTCGCTTTTCATCTACATACAGTAGTCCATGAAAATCTTGCTTTAATTCAACAGGTCTTTCAGCGCAGTCATTCACAGATTTCAACTTTATAAATAACCTTTTAGCTTCTGAATATGAAGAGTTGCTTTTCCTGATCAAAGGACAGTTTTGAATAAAACAAGTACCCAACTTCAGGCAAGAGAATAGGTATCTGCTTTTGATTGACACAAAGTCGGCAATTTGTGTCATTCAAATGAAGATTAAATTGAATTAGGAGATGTATTGTAAACTTACGAATTAAGAATTAAAGAACGGTCATCGGTATGTAATTGCGCTTATATTATTCTTCATCCAATTCTTAACAAAAAGGAAAACAACACACTAGCACGTGCAGATTTTCTCAGACTAAACTTGCTACCATTTTTTTTCGATTTGTGGGTCTGCTTCATCAGGGAGTACAACAGACAACTCTTCTAATAAATACTACATACGGTATCTACATTGTTTTAAAGTTGCTTTTGAAATTGTGGAATCTATCCTTTCATGCAATTTTAGAAATTTTATTAAGCATCTTGATAAGGAGCTTTTACTGCTGCACTGCCCTAAAGCCACTGGTTGACATAATCAGTTACAATCAACAGAGAGACATTATTTAAGGAATTTTTAATTACACAAGATAGTTTAGATTTAGATCTGGGAAGAAACATTTTAAATATCAAATATCTCTTGCTATCTATCGAGTTCGATGCATTGCCCCGGGAAGATGTATCTATATTTTGTTACTTTCATAAAATTCCAACATTTCTTTAATTTTGGATTCATTAAAGAACACTTTTCAAGTTCCCTTTGCCTCTTTGAAAATTAATGGCATTAACACTCTCCCAGTTTTCCTTAAAATGCTAAAAAAGGATTGCTTGCTACATTACGTATTTTACATTCAAACAAACATTGTAAAATAAAATTTTATTTATGTGATGACGGCGCGGAAATAACAATCTCTGCCCAAATTTTCTTCAAGAAAGACGTATACTCCTTCAAAACGTCAAGTGTTTGATGCAGTTGTATCATATAAAAGAATTTGTAATCTTTTTCTTCTTGTAATGATCTTTGTCTCGCCCTTTCTTCTTTATCCGCGAGATGTTCGTCTAGTCCTGCAAGATAGCTTTTACATTCTGGCTCTCTCTGCCGAAATAAAAATTCCAAATTCTTCTTCCAACGTATTTGTTTGTGAAGCATTCGGATGTGCAATATCAAATAGATTCTTCAAATTGTTTCTAAACTCCTCTTCACGATGTTTAAAAATATCTTCTCACTTGTATGCGGTTTTTGTAATTTTCCTCACTCCGAATAGTACAAGTTAATAAGTTCGTGCGTACAACGGTGATTAGCTCTTGTCGGGATTCTTGCTTTCTCCCAAAATATCATTCTCTCACGAACCACAAGTTTAGTGCTTGCACTAACTGTTTATTTTACTTCCCTTGTGTTATAAAATAAAACTTCAAGCACTTGTTTGATAGTAAATTGTGTCCAGTTATTTGGTGTTTTATATTAATAATTAATGTTATGTCCTATTAAAACATATATTCTTCGGCACTGCATATATGACACTAACATATAATATTATGTTAGATTAGCAACCTGTACACACGAGTGACACGATCGATTAAAATTCAAGTTTTGTGCTCGGGCCTCACTCAGCGGTGGGTGATAGTTCTGGAGATGTTTGACATGCGAATTTTGCGCTCAAGTCGGCACGGGTTAGAATGCTCCGATTTCAACAAAATTTTGTATAGACAAGTTTTTAGGTCATTCGAACAAAATTGGAGGGTGAGCGTTCAAAAATTTGAAAGTCGAAAAATAAGGGACACCCTAGTGTAGGTACATGCAAAAGATTCGAATAATGCATCATAATGTGCAATCTCTTTCAAATAAAATTGAATTTATCGAGGCAGCATTACAATGTTATCTAAGACAAATAGCTGTTTTTTGCTTTACAGAACATTGGTTGTCTCTAAATGATATAAACATACTCCAAATTCCTAGCTTTTACCTTGCAGGATCGTATTGTAGGGCGAGGGAATCAAATAAGGGCCCTGCTTACGGAGGTTCGTGTATTTACATAAGAAATTATATTGATTCTACCTTGTCAGAATTCAATTTATATGTAGTTGAAAAAGTTTTTGAAACAACAGTAGTACATCTTACTACCCTCAAAATTATCTTACTTTGCATTTACAGACCTCCAACAAAGCGAGCTTCAGATTATTTCACTTTCTTGGAAAATCTAGAGATAATTCTGAGCAAAATTAGTAAACTCTCTTTTAAATCCATTGTTGTATGTGGAGATTTCAATATTGATTTTCTGAGCGAATCACACGAAAAAGAGCAGTTTCTCAATTTACTTCCTTCTTTTAATTTAGACATTACAGTGAATGTAACTACACGGAATACGCTTAAATCACAAAAAGCATTAGATCAAATTATAATTAACAAAACCACAACTACATATGAAATAATAACGAATAATCTAGGATACAGTGACCACGATGCACAAATTCTTACAATTACTAAGAATATCAACACTGACACAATAAATAATACACGCATGTGCAGAGCATTCACTAAAGTTAATATAAAATTATTTAAGGACTACTTGATGAAGGAATCATGGGACGCAGTTTCTAACGCTGTTGACACAAATGAAAAATATAATTTATTTTTCTCCAAGCTTTCAATTCATTTTAACGCGTGCTTTCCTCTTAAAAAGAGAAAATTAAACATTTCAAGCAAAAGTAATACTTGGATCACACAAGGAATTAGAACATCGTGTAAAAACAAACGTACGCTTTACTTTATTTCTAAACATCATAACGTATCACCCGGTTTCCATATATACTTCCGAGAATATAAAAGAATTTTAAGAAAAGTAATAGTTCAGGCAAAAATAATGAAAAATAGTCAGGACATTTTGAGCACTAGTAACAAAACTAAAGCAATGTGGGATATCGTAAAAAATACAACCACATCAACTCGATACCTTGTAGAGAATGTTATTTTAAAGGATAATGAAAGAGAAACGAGTAATCCGGAAAAAGTTGCCAATCTCTTCAACAAACACTTTTCTATAATTGCGTCTGATCTCACGAAGGCACTAAAATCACAAAATTCAACATATTTCACTTCCCAAAAAATTTCAGATACGATGTTTATTTCCGAAACTTCTCCCAACGAAATCCTCAGAATAGTCGGTAAACTAGACAATAAATATTCATCTGGTTTAGATGAATTTCCGGATTGTTTATTAAAAAACTTGTGCACCTGCCTTTATACATCCGTTAACTCACATTTTCAATGCTTCTTTATGTACAGGAATATTTCCAGATATTTTCAAAACAGCAAAAATTAAGCCACTTTTTTAAAAAGGGAACAAAAATGATATTCAAAATTACCGGCCAATTTCTCTTTTGTCAGTTCTCTCAAAAATATTACAAAGGCTTTTCTACTTACGAATGGAAACTTTTCTCACGAAAAACAAAGCGTTTTCAGACTCACAATACGGTTTTAGAAAATCAAAATCTACGGAAACTGCCAGTTTTTCTTTTCTCAAAGATGTTGCTTCATCAATAGACCAAAATGAAGTACCTACTGGAATATTCTTAGATCTCTCGAAAGCTTTTGACGTTATTGACCATAAGATCTTGCTCTCAAAATTACCTTCGTATGGAATTCGTGGTATTGTCCTAGATTAGATAACTTCGTACCTTAAACATCGGACTCAAAGAGTAGAAATACCATACTGGCAGGAAAGGACATTACATACTTATATTTCCAATTCTTTGCCAATTGAGCATGGACTCCCGCAAGGTTCGATTTTAGGTCCTATTCTCTTTCTGTTATGTAAACGATATGCCCTCGTCTATTAAAAATGGAAGAACGGTTCTGTTTGCTGATGACACGAATGTTCTTTGCAAAAAAGAAGCAGTAAATAGTACAATTTCAGAAGTTTCAAATTGGTTTAATAATAACAAATTAATTGTTAACGAAAGAAAAACTGTTTCAATGCATTTTTGCATCTCAAATGGGCAATCGCATGTTCCATTGAAAATGAACAATATGCAATTAGCTGATGTTGAGGCAACAAAATTTTTAGTTCTTTCAATTCAATGAAACCTCAAATGGAATGTACATATAAAAGAATTAAACCCTAAATTAAGGTCATTATGTTACGCATTCAGAATTCTTTCAAATTCTGTCAGCCTTCATGCAGCTCGTTGCGTTTATTTTGCAAATGTGCATTCCCGCCTGAGATATGGCATAATATTCTGGGGAAGCTCATCCTGTAGTATTCAGACCTTCAGATTGCAAAAGAAAATTATTCGAATAATGAAAAAATGCCTTCCACGTGATTCCTGCAAGCCTCTTTTCATTGAGCTGGGAATCTTACCATTGCCTTGTCTATTTATTTACGAATCTGTAATATTTGTGAAAAATTACCTACTTAACGGAGGGAACATATTTTCATGCAATATTGATATTTATAATTACAACACACGCCGTAGAAATCACGTGCATCAAGTGTCAGTATCAACAGCTCAGTACAAGAAATCAACATACAATACATGTACGTTACTTTACAACGCATTGCCAGATGACATAAAACAATTTAAGTCGGTACACAAATTTAAGTTTAAAGTAAAATCTTTTCTGCTGCCAAACTGTTTCTATACAATTAGAGACTATACTGATCGTGAAAAAGAAAAATAATGTTTAATGTAACAAAACAAAGACATATAATGAATTAGTTTACGTTTGCATTGTATACATTTTCAAAAAATATTTAATACGCCTGTAACAATTAATGTACTTCAGCTTCCGGGTCAATGACCCCCATCTCGATCAGGTTTTTGTCCAGTTTCCCTGATCCATAGAGCAAATGCTGAGATGGCCCCTTGTTTTGCCTCTGGACGTAAATGTAGCTTCACTGTGCGCACGTTTTGTTGAGCACTCCTTTTGCTTGTAGTTCATTTACAGTTGAAATTGATTTTCTATAACTCGGGGAAAACATTTTTCAAATATTTTGATTTTTCTAAAATAATTATTTTCGAAATTCATTTTTTCGTGTTTTTTTAAAATTCTGGCCCTCAAGAAAATGCGCGCAGATAAATTTCTTTCCCCACACGTCATATACAGTTTTTACTGTTTTTTTGACAAATAAATAAATAAGACTAGAAAATAAAGCTCGGTACGGACATGTCTAGAGGATGCAAAATGAGAGATGGCCAATTCAAATTTTAAACTGGATACCTGAAAGAAGGCGTAGAAGAGGCAGACCTGTTTTGACCTGGAAGGCGTATATACAAGAAGTAATGGATGAGAAAGGACTAGAAGGAGGTGAATGGAATGACCGAAAATATGGAAATCGAAAACGGCAAACTCTTAGGGGTAGAAACCGTCGAAGAAGCAGACAGTTCGAGCTCATGCTCAGATCAAGGACAGACTTGGAAAGATCCAGACGGACCCAGACCTAAATGCTCTGAACTTCCCGCATATCTCTTACTGCTACAACAGAGCAACAGAGGACATCCGGGAAAGAATTGTCCTAAAAGGTCTGCCCCCAAATTTTCCAAGTGAAACAATCAGAGAACACATGACTGACCTGAATCTGATGGCATACATCTCAGAAATGCAGAAACGTGACAACGGCAAACTCATCCCCCTTGGACTAATGATTATCGAAGTACCCCAAAAAGACATCGCCTTGATCAAACAAACCCTGAAATACGCAGGAAACTACAGTATCAAAATAGAAGACTGCAAACAGACTAACCACACCCCTCAATGTAAGAACTGCCTGAAACTTTTCCACACCAGGACCTACTGCAGACGCCAGACTTTCTGTGCCCTCTGTGCTAATCCTCACCAAATTGAACTCTGTCCCCTAGCAAAATCAATCACCCCCACCTTCAAATGCCTGAACTGCACCGGAAACCACCCTGCCTATGACTCCTTATGCCCCTACATCATTCATTCGCGCCAAATGCGAGATGAGCAACTTGCAAAAACAGCTGCCGCAAGAAATGCCGCCTCTACACTTTTACCTTCAACCCCAGATCTTTCCCTCACCTCATTGAACAGCCCCAAACTCAAACCTACTCAGCCATAGTCAACTAAACCCAATCAAATCAATCTTTATCTTCATCTCAAACTCTTCCCCCTTGGTGACCTTAAAGAACTTTTCACTCTCCTAAAATCTTCTAACTCTCCCATGATCCTGCAAGGCATCAAAGCCATAATAGAAATCTTTCAAGGGCCCAGAAGACATTCTCACCAAACTCCTCTTCGCTGGCCTGAAAATTGCTGAATTCGCCAACTAATGGCCCCTCTCCCACGCTGTCAATCCCTTTCTTCTTGGAACGCACGCGGCGGTATAAACCATAAGAAACCTCTCCTCTCCCAATTCCTAAAAGACCACTCTGTCGGGATCCTATGCCTACAGGAAACCTGGCTGAAACCTAACATCCCTTTCTCTCTTCGTATTTACACCACGCACCGGAACGATCGTCTCAGCCAAAACGGAGGCACGGCCATCCTTATCAGAAACTCCATTCCACACTCAGTCTATCAATTTCCTAATACCACTGCCTTAGAATGCTCTGCAATGATAATTGGAACTCCTACAACCCGCATCATTATCATTTCAGCCTACACCAGGCCTCAAACAACCATTCCCGACTCCGACCTCATTCTTCAAAAGTTACCCTACTCTTTTTATTTTGGCAGTTGATCTAAACTCGAAATCTCCCCAGTGGGGCTGTTGGACATACAACGCACCTGGACGAAGACTTGAAAACTTTCTAATCTCCCATCAATCCATAATAATTAAAAGCCCCTCTGAACCTACCCATTTCATTGAAGATAAACCAAACGACATCCTGGACATCACCCTTCACTTCGCAAATATCACTGTCTCCACCCCGATACCAAAGTTTGATCTCTTTGAATACTCAGACCACTTGCTAATCCTCTTCACCACGACATCCATTACCCCTTTCCACACACCGCAACCACCTCCCATGCAAACTAATATAGCAATAGGACGTCTACGAACTCTTCCTTTATGGTGTTAAAATGAAGTACCCTCTCATTTTAATGAAAATTTAGGCTTAGCGCTCTCTGCAGGTGAGGGTTCCTAAATACCCGGCTTAGAGACGTCAAAAAGGGTAACCTTAGAAAAATAATATGTTCTAGGCGCCCCATCGTGAAGCAGCTGGAGTGGTGAAGACCTAACATCGAATAAGAAAAAGCAAAATAGTGTATCTGCACGTATATCGTGCTAACAAATTCTAGAAAATTGTACTACCCTCTTATCTGCCATTACACCAAAATCCATTTGCCTGTCTTATCTCGACGTGCCGACAAAATGATCAGCTGCGTGGTTTGTTCTTTATTTTACCTAATAGGTTCTCGAGTTGTGGCTCCTGTTCAAGTGGTAATTCTGACAAAACAAGAACGCTGGCGTTCGGCGCGCATCTGCGACTACAAAGGGCGTATCTGTGGATCCGGACTTCGAGTCTTGCTGCTGCACGCGAACGGCCGACATGTCTCTCGTGGGCAGAGTTTTTTTTCTGAGTTGGTTTTATTTTCTTTATGAAACTAATTGGGCTGTTTTTTGTTTTTTTTCAATATTGATTGTCATGCACTTTCTCTTGGTCGATTATTTAAGAATCCTTCATTGCCTGGTATATCGCGTATGGGTAAAAACAATACTCATTGATTTGTTATTCCAGTTTGTTTGTTTCGTCTTTCTCATTCGGATGACTGAAGCGCATCGCCTGAAAAATCGCATTATTTATCCAAAGGCGCAGGATCACACTTACTCAAGTACGTCCGTGAAACCCAATTATTTTGTTTCCAATAAGAACAAGGATGTGTTCTACCCAAAGCTTGAAAATTATCTGGTCCAGCGGGTCCCGGTTCGACGTCGTGCGCGGGCGAGAGTTATGTTGGCACATTGGCATCAAAATGATTCATATTTGGCGCCGTGGCGGGAGATTGGTTTTTAATAACAATCTTTGGCCTTTATTACTAGCTCAGAATTCTGAGCAGTTGTCAGCCTTTTAAACGTACCGCGTCGTACTTCGCTGGCTGCGAAGAGAGCGGGTATATAAAGTTTCTTTGTTTTCGTCGTATTGCGTTCGATCTAGCGGACTACTTGTAATCTCCCTTTCATCTCCCTTCGCCAGGGGGTAGCCCCTGCCGGGTTCCGCTGCCAAGCACTCTGGTGCAGAGAAAATTATTGAGACACACTAGATCTCCGTTTTTAACCTATGACAGCATTGTCGCCAAATTCAAACGGCGAAACAGGCAATTCAAATAGTTTGCTCCGCCCAGGGAACGAGCTTCAGTGAGCTCGCGCTAACGATCCATGAGAAAAGGATAAGCTATCAAAGTTGGCACCACTGCCGCCGCTCCAAAACGTTTTAAAGGAACAACCGCTTTTCCCCGGGAAACACGTCGAAGACACGAGTGAAATTTTGTGGATACAGATTAAAAGAAGGCTTTGCTTCACATGTGAGAATGAGGTAAAAAGGTGAACGATTTATTCTATGATTGCTTATTTCTTCATATTATCTTCTAATAAGAGGGGTACACTGTGTGTTTTCAGAGATCGAGCGAGCGAGCATTTCATAACGTTCGTCTCGCCATAAGCCAAACTGATGCGTTCTCCCAACTTGAATATTAACCTAAATCTGAATCTGAATAAGAAGCTATATTCGCAGTGTTAACAGGAGTTATCCACTGTTTCGTTAGCAGGGCCCTGTTGTAACGATAACCTTGTATCGATATATCGAGCAGCACATCTCTGTAACACGAGGCATGACGAGCCAGTCAGTATTGTATTGTGAGCGTGAATAAACACATAGTTACGTGTGCATTTGTGTCTTGTATAAAGTATTGTTATTAAGTGTTCACCCAAACCCTGCATGCAATACGTTACATGGTGTCAGAAGTTATTGGATTTTGTTGATTGAACGTAGGTAAATCGGCAAAACAAGAAAATGTCGAACATTGAAGATAACGTGCAAGATCAGAGGTTAGCTCATCGCATAAACATTCGGCAACCGAAACCCCTGGTTTTTGGTAAAAACATGGCACAGGAATGGAAAACGTGGAAAGTGTCGTACAACTGGTACTCAAAAGCAATACAGTTGGATAAAGAACCGCCCGAAGTCCAAGTCGCCACATTTATGACCACAATAGGATATGAAGCTGAAGAAATATTTCAATCGTTTAACCTCACAGAAGATCAACAAACAAACATGCAGGTAATTATGGAAAAATTTAACAATTACTTTGTGCCAAAAGTAAATGAAACATATGAAGCATACGTTTTTCATAAAATAGTACAAGAAGCAGACGAAAACTTTGAACAGTTTCTGATTCGAATAACAACTCAAGCAAGAAAATGCAATTTTGGTGAACTAGAGAAACGAATGTTAAAAGACAAAATTGTCAGTGGCATAAAAGATGACAGGTTACGTGAAAGATTGCTAGGTACTACAGACCTAACCTATGATAGAACAGTACAAATGTGTCAAGAAAGTGAGTTGGCACACAAACAAGCCAGTGACATGAGCAAAAACAACGAATCGCAGTTGTCAGTTGCCGTAGTGAAGAAAAAGACACAAACAAAGAAAAATAGTGACCATTTCGATTGCAAACGGTGTGGTAAGAAACACGGAAAGCGATCTTGTCCAGCATATAAGAAGAAATGCAACACATGTGGAAAATTGGGACATTTTGAAGTTTGTTGCAGGTCCAAAAAGAAGATTCATGTGGTACACAACTTGAAAGACGACGAAGCAAGCTCTCAATCGTCAAATAGTAGTGACACGATGTACATTGGCAGCATCACAGTACCATCAAAAGAAGAAGATTGGATGGAATTAATAAAGGTGGGAAACAAAGCGTTTCATGCTAAGTTAGACAGCGGCGCTCAATGCAATGTTCTTCCGTTGTATATAATTGAAAAACTTGGTGTTATTGGTGAAATAAAACAATCCGAAGTGAAAAAGCTAGTAACATTCAGTGATCACAAGCTAAGTGTTATAGGTGAACTGAAACTGAAATGTAAGATCAAGCGTAGAAACACGGAGCTAAAATTCTTGATTGTGAAGGAAAAAGTTCAACCAATAATAGGAAAGAAGACTTGTGAAGAAGAAAAGCTGTTAGTTAGGGTGCAGAGCGTCAAGATTAATCCAAAATTAGACGAGAAGCAGATTTTCAACGGTTTGGGGTGTTTTAAAGGATACGAATACGACATCGACCTTGTTGAAAATCCAAGCTTCGAGATCTGTCCAGCTAGAACGATTCCATTAGCCATAAAAGAAACCGTGAAACACGAGCTCGACAAAATGGTAAAAATGGACGTCATCAAACCGGTCACAAAGCCAACAGCAGCAGTATCGCCTCTAGTGATCGTCAAGAAAGGGGACAAAATTCGCCTGTATATCGACCCTACGAACGTGAACAAAAATATTAAAAGAAGACATTTTCCTTTAAACACAATTGAAGCCATCGCAGCAAGAATCGCCGGGAGTATGTACTTCACACGTCTGGACTGCACTCGAGGTTTTTGGCAAATAAGAGTCACCGAGAGAACGCAAGAATACTTAACTTTTGCAACACCATGGGGCCGTTATTTCTGTAAGCGACTTCCGTTTGGACTCTCCTCAGCTCCAGAAGTATTTCAGCAGATTATGTCAGAGGTTCTACAGGACATTCCAAACGTAGAATGTGCAATGGACGACATACTAATTCATGCTAGTACAGAGCAGAAACTTCGAGACATCACTGAAACAGTACTCCGAAGACTGCATGAAAATGGCTTGAAACTCAACAAAGAAAAGTGCTTATTCAATGTACAAAGGATTATTTTTTTGGGCCACGTCTTATCAGACAAAGGACTTGAAATAGATGAGACCAAAGTCGACGCGATAAAGAAGCTCAAAGTTCCAAAGAATTGCGAAGAACTACAGAGACTGTTGGGCATGGTTAATTACTTGGGAAAATTTGTTCCATGTCTATCACAATTGACAGCTCCACTACGCATCTTATTGAAAAATGATGTCGCATGGATTTGGGGCCCGGAACAAGAACAGGCGTTCAAAGGAATAAAAGAAGCACTGTCCAGCACTCCCGTCTTGAGGTACTATGATGTAAAAGAAGATGTCACATTATCGGTCGACGCGTCATCGAAAGCATTAGGAGCAGTCTTGATGCAAAAAGGTCAACCGGTAGCTTATGCAACTAAATCATTAAACAGCACTGAACAAGATTATCCACAGATTGTTAAGAAGGCATTGGCAATTCGCTACGGCTGTAAGAAATTTCATGACTATGTTTGGGGTAAGAAATTAACAGTCGAAACTGACCATAAACCTTTAGAGACAATTTGGAAGAAACCGCTTGTGAATGCACCACCGAGACTACAAAGAATATTGCTAGATCTCAAGGAGTACAGCCCTGACATAATATACAAGAAAGGAAGCGAATTGAAAATTGCTGATACACTCAGCAGAGATTGTGAAGATTCCTATGAAGAGGATGAGGAGGAACTTCAGGTTCTAATGGTTTTATCGATGTCTGAAAGCGTCACTGAAGATTTCAGAAGATCGACACTCGAAGATCCAACCTGCCAGGCACTCATAAAGATGATGAACAAAGGATGGCCTGACGACGTTCTTCAAGTACCGCAGATATTGAGAACCTTCTTCACCTTTCGAGACGAATTATCACATTGTGACGGGCTTATTTTCAAAGGAAATCGCGTGTTCGTCCCCGAAAGCGAAAGAACAAGAGTTCTGGAAGTAATTCACAAAGGGCATCCAGGCATACAAGCAACACTTAGAAGATCTAGACAATTCGTATTTTGGGAAGGTCTAACAAAGGATGTTATCAGATTGGTAGAATCCTGCAAAACCTGTCAACATACACAGCGCAAACCGGACAAGGAAACAATCATCATGAAGAAAATACCAAAATTACCATTCGAAATAGTATCGTCAGACGTGTTTTCCTACAAGAGCAACAGCTATCTTGTTCTTGCAGACAGCTACAGCGGATACTACGAAGTACAGAAGATGACCAGGACAACAGCATCAGAAATGATAAGTCAATTTAAAATTTGGTTCGCGACTCATGGAGTTCCACAAGAATTTCATTCTGACAACGCAGTATATTCATCGAGAGAATTTGCAAAATTCGCAAAGGAATGGAACTTCAAACTTGTTACATCGAGTCCTCATTTTTCAAGGTCAAATGGATTAGCTGAAAAGTATGTGGACATAGCAAAAAGACTAGTGAAGAGATGTGACATCAGTGGTGAAGATCTTCAACTGGCATTACTAATGTCAAGAAACACTCCTCGAGATCAAGAACTTGGCACTCCATCTTCAAGATTATTCGGAAGGAATACGAGAACACCAATTTCTCTTTCCAACAACCATCTTCAGCCTAAACTACAAACCGATCTATCACAGAAGCTTGAGAAAAGAAGAGCACAACAGAAGAAATATTCTGATCGCGGAGCCAAAGAATCACAAAGATATCGAAATGACGAGAAAATCTTGATCAGGGACACAAACAACAAATGGTATTCTGGCAAAATATTACGTCCAGTTACTGATCGTTCTTACATGATTCAGAAAGATGATGGAACGTTAATGCGACGAAACACCAGTTTCATTAGACCAACGAAGGTCGAAGGCACAATTACCAAACAAACACCAATTACTACAAACTTCAAGGTGGAACCACATCAAGATAGAGATGGGAGAATGCAGTCTACAATTCAAGATCCAACAGCAGAGGTACCCGAAAGATCACAACTACCCTTCACCAATTCAGATGATCTCAACAGAGGAAAAACTCCAATTAAGTCAACCTTGATAGAGAACAATGCAACAAAACAATTCCCTTTTGGTTCATCCAAATATATTTCAAGATATGGCAGAACTGTAAAACCAGTTGTTGGATTAAATTTGTGAATATTAATCTCTATTAAAAAACTAATTGATCAAGAAAATGTATCAGTTAGTGTTTGTCTGAAATTTATAATTTAAATGTCAACAAAGTTCTTAAAAATGCAGTGTTGTATGTGATTCATAATTTCAATGTGCAATACAATGAAAGGTAAATAATAATTTTTATTTTGAGAAGGGAGATGTAACGATAACCTTGTATCGATATATCGAGCAGCACATCTCTGTAACACGAGGCATGATGAGCCAGTCAGTATTGTATTGTGAGCGTGAATAAACACACAGTTACGATAACCTTGTATCGATATATCGAGCAGCACATCTCTGTAACACGAGGCATGACGAGCCAGTCAGTATCGTATGGTGAGCATGAATAAACACATAGTTACGTGTGCATTTGTGTCTTGTATAAAGTATTGTTATTAAGTGTTCACCCAAACCCTGCATGCAATACGTTACACCTGTAATAAGAGTTTTTCTGTCGAAAATCCGCCGTTTTTTCGGGCAGCATTACATAACTGTCCCTGTACTATACGTACGTACAGCTGGGAATTTCCTTCAGAAAGCCGTAGATGTCATGCCAAGTCAATAGCTTCTTGTGCCCCCTAGGAATAAATTCAGAAAGCAGAGAATACGTCGCGACAGAAATATCCCACTTAAGCGCTCATGGCACATCCGACCCGCGCCAGATATATCCGGCATTAGCGCTGGTGGCACGGAAGTCTTGGGCCGGATATATCCGGCATTAGCGTTTAACAGGTCAAAATAATTTATCCAATGTCTCCATATCTACGGTAATTTTTTTCATATCGCAAACGCTTTCCAGCTTGTCTTTCTATCAACAAAAAAAGTAACGAGCTACACTAGGCAGCTTTTCGTTTTTGAGTTAATTTACTACACTTGAAGTGAACGCGGTTACATCTAATTCACGCTAATTTTCATCTAAAATGTTCTCTCAGATACATGCGAGGTAACCTACAATTCACTTATTTATTAGTTCTATATACGCATAGCTTCCTCAAAAAAGCAGTGTTTGAGTAGTCCACATGCCTTGCTAGATGTGGCGAGTTCATTTTCAATGTAAATATACTGAAGGTCCGTCTTCGGGGTGGAATATATCATGGTATTTCGCGACGTTCCCAGTCGTGCCGCCAGCTCGTGCCGCATGATCGCGACGGTATCTAGCAGTGCCTGCGATCATGCGACTTCTAGCGAAATGCCCTGTGATATTCCATCGTGGCCATAGGGGGTTAGAAAAATCGCACTGTAGAAAACATATTTCTGAGTTCATAAACAAAACATATTTGAGTAATTTTGGTGTCAAGCTCGGAGATAAAGATGTGGACTCTTCATATTGTATGCAAGATATGCACAGAAAGTTGTGACAGTGGACAAATGATACAGAGCCTAAAAACCATATTAATGATTGTTGCTTTTGTCGTGCCAACATCAATGGTATTTATCGAGACAATCATAGCAAATGGACGTACTACTACACAAGGATGTAGAAGATCTTTTTAAAAAGTTGGGTTTACAAAATATAAGTCAGATAAATGAACAACGTTAACAAATGCGGCTCATATCCAATTTGTCACTCATTCCGCGTGAAAGAAGAGTACGAGACAATTTCTTTATTTTAAAAAAGATTACGTATTATGAACATCACTGAGTAATTTGTGTTGATCTGGGAATGGTGAATTTTCTTGTCGGTCAACAAATTGACTACACAAACTATCGGTGCTTTATATTTCTGAGACAGCAGAGCCAAAATCAACGTTGTTTGAAAAAAATGGCTTCTGAGGAAAGATATAGTTGTAGAGGAATACAATATGATCAATGTATCTTTAGTTGCTCAAGAGAAAATTATTATCTCCTTTGCATGGCGGGCTAAGCTTGATGAAGCAATTTGTACAGTCGTTGGGAATGAGACGATTTGTGCTTCCAATGTATATTACGTGTATTTTCAAGAGTCACCAATGAGAAACTGGAAGTAGGAATTTTCGATGGTTCTCAATTAAGAAAACCCGTAAATTTAAATTTCTTGAAACCCGTGTGCGAAAATGAATCGACTGCCTGGTCTTTTGTTCTAGTTGCGAAAAACTTTTTAGGAAAGCATAAAGCAGAAAACTTTTAACAATTAGTAGAAATAATGCTTTCCAATTTCCATGTGCTTGGCTGAAATGAGTAATAAAGTCTATTACTTATAAAGCCTATTGAATTGCTTTCCTTTGCTTGATGATCTAAGTGAAGAGTAAGAGATATTAGCAAGATTCACCAACGGAAGAGGGACACCAAAGAAAATAGGTTTTCACATATTATGACAGACTGCAGTTGGAACATGCAGCGAGACTGCTATGTCATTTCTCACTCCAAAAAATATATTTAAAAAACTTTTCGGGTGTTGAATGAATGGTTGATTTTGTGAATTTTTATAAACATGTGATGAAAAATTGTGAGATTTATAGTTATCTAAATAATATATTTCATTAAAAAATTTATTTTATTTTACAACAAATTAATACCAGTAAAGTAAATATTGTAAGTCCATATGCCATTGATGCTCCCAAATTCTAGCCCCCACAG
This sequence comes from Acheta domesticus, assembly GCA_031308135.1. Lineage (NCBI taxonomy): Eukaryota > Metazoa > Arthropoda > Insecta > Orthoptera > Gryllidae > Acheta > Acheta domesticus. The sequence goes on along the minus strand of JAHLJT010004567.1, from coordinate 113,518,382 downwards.
TGGAAGTGGGGTATATGATGATAATTCTGTATTTACAAAACTAAAGCTGATACAGCAACAGTGATGCATTTTTTGGAATCAATGACATCGAAATACCCGGAGAAAAGTTAAATATCTGGGTCACAAAATGTGTGTTGACCATTGTAATAGCTATATTAAAAAGCAGTATGTAATTCAGATTAAATTAAATATAATTTTTAAATAAATAACTATATAATTCCAACCTAAACATTTTCTAATTGGTGTCACTCCTAAAATGGTATAACCCGGAGCGGGACGGATCGCCCCCCTTGTTCCCCACTAACTACGCCACTGTACTCAATCAAATATAAGATTTTAAAATGAACTTAACCTGTCAAAAATTCAATTTGATCTTCGGGGTCCATTCCTGCGAATCGTGCTAAATCTTGTCGCATCATGTACTGTAGAGTAGCGTGATCAAGTCCACGATCATCACATTCCGAACAGTAATCAAATGTGTTGGTTTTGGAATCCCTTAAATAAAACACAAAAAGACAATAAATAAACAAATCTTATCGATATTTCTTATTTTTTCTATGATTTAGAAGAATATTGAACCTAAACTACAATATTATTAGAGCAAGTAATACTATTATCAAATAAATATGAATCATATTATAGTAGCAAATCAGCCAAAAAAGTATCCAAATCATATCAGAGTTCCGAGGAAAGCCGTATGTTTCCTGAATTTTAATATTTCTATTGACGACCTTCGAAAGGAAGCAAAAACACAAATTGTGCCTGATTAAAGATTGGATTTCCGTGGTAACGCTGAGAAAGTCTCAACATTAAGTACACTTTGAGATTTATTTTGTATTTGAATTATTTGATAAACGTTTTCAGATGAATTTTCTAAAATTTGTAGATGACTTGCATTGTAACTTACGCGTGCTATTTTCTATCTTCGAGTTGTAATACTTAGTTTGCACTTATAAGAAAGTTCTGGCTTGCTAAATTATAATCACAACAAAAATAATATTCCTTAAAAAGCAATAAACAATTTATTATCGAATAAAATTAAATATACGTACTTGGCATATATTGCATCTTTGGACATGGAAGGAAACACTTCCGAAAAGAAACGAACAAAGTGAAGTCCTTTTTGTAGTTTTATAAGTGCCAAAACGAAATGCAGCTTGTGTTCCCATCTCGCACGACAGAACCATGATTGAGTGAGCGCAAACCTCGTTTCACTGATCAGTGTATCTCTCAAAACTGACTTATTCGGACAGGGTGATGAAGCCCCTTTTCGTTTACTTTTATCCATGTTTAGAAACTGGAAAATGAATAATTGTGAAGTCCCCCGAAACTATAATAATAGATAAAACATCGACCATTTCAGTCGACAAGTGAGATATTTGTTAACGATAATCGATTCGTGTCTGTTGATTTTCAAATGTCTTAGATATTGTAGAACATCTTTAGATGCATAGTTTTTGAGTATAAGATGTTTACAAATCTATAACAGCAAACCAAATTGTATACATTACATTCCTTTATTTGCGTTCATTTTGGAATGTATCTAGAAAGGAAAGAAACGAGGTTTATTTATTCACAAACAAAATCTGAAAGAGTGTTCTTTCAGATCTGAAGTTCTACTACTCTCTCGTGTAGTATTGCGTTACAAAATGCTGCATGACATTTTGATAGAAATACACGTTTTGTGGGTCTTTGATACGGAACAAGAGTTTTTTTCAAACCATCTGTCTGCACAACACCTCATTTCATGAAGCCTCTGCGACATTTTCGACCTTTTTGAGATTTTCTCAAAAAGGCTTAAAATGTTCCGTAAAGTTTTTGTGGGGATCGTGTTACAAGCATGATTAGCACGACAAAAGCCTATATTGACGTACTAATATTTATATAAAAAAATACAAAAATGCAGTCCGTATACGTACTTATACACGGAGTATAAGGAAAGTTATGTAATGCTGCGCGAAAAAATGGCCAATTTTCGCCAGAAAAAATTCATTGTCTGGCCGTGATAACGAAAAAGTGGATAAAACCACTTGCTAAATTAAGCAAAAAAAAAAAAATCCCCTAACACGTGGTGTAGCCAGAAACCCTGTTTTGTGGGTCCTTGATACCGAACTAGTGGTGCTACGGAATGGCACAGACTTTCCCGTATTAGTTTTCTATTTCCTTGAGTCTTCGCTAGCGATTCGGAATTGCCACATACAATTACCAGGAGTCTTCCATCACCGCCAAAAGTACACTTTTTTGACATTTTCTTAATTTTTCGGTTTCCTATTGGTAGAACGGAAATATTAATTTTAGAATATTAAAGAACACAAAAACCTAATCATAAATGGCAGTTTTCTTTTAAAAAATATGTGCCGTTTAAGAGAAAATGGCGTTTTAGCTCTACTAAAAATGCGAAATTTGAAGCTCATTTTCACAGATAATTTTTGAGAGTTCAAAATACTTTATTTGAAGTTATTTTAAGCACTTACACTCCCAAATATAATATTGTTTACAGCTTGCTGGTAATGTGAATATTAAAGATGTGAGAGATCCTTTAAAAAAAATACATCTCTGTAATTTTTGAAAAAACAAAAAAATAACTCAAAATAAACTTTACGTCATATTAAAGAGTGCCCTTAGCACTATCCCATCGAAAAGTTTGAAGAGTTTTTTTAGCCATTTATGAGAAAATGGCGTTTGAACGTTTGTGAAAATGCGGTATTTTGAGCTAGTTTTCACAGAAAACGGTTGTGTTTTCGAGAAACTTTACTTAACATTATTTAAAGCACATGTACCCATAAACATAATAATGTAATTAATGTTCGCCGCTAATGTAAATATTAACGACGTGAGGGACAAATCAAACAAATTACGTTTTTGCAATTTTAAAAAAAACAAAAGAATACCTCAAAATAAACTTTACGTCATAATAAAGAATGCAATTAGCACTATCCGATCGAAAAGTTTGAAGAATTGTTTTTCACCATTTATGAGAAAATGGCGTTTGAGCGTTTCTGAAAATGCGGAAATTTGAATAAATTTTCACATAAAACGGTTGTGTTTTCGATAAAATTTACTTGACATTATTTAAAGCACATGCACATAATATAATAATGTGAACAAACAAAATATTAACGACGTGAGAGACAAGTCAAACAAATTCCATTTTTGCAATTTTTGAAAAAACAAAAGAATAGAGCAATAAGGCGTTTTTGTTTTCTCATAAAAAACATTAGGCACTATACCTACCAAAAGTTTAAAGAAAAAATTTGGAGCCGTTTTTGAGAAAATCTAGTTATTGTAATTTTTTAAAATTGCACATATTGCACGCAATATTGCGCGAAAACTACTAAAATTTTCAAAAGAATGTACATGACCTTGAACAAAGAACTCACATTGGAGAACACATTTTATTTGAAGGAAAAATCGCTATCTTCAATTTTGTAGTTGCAGAAAGACGCCGAAAAAAATTTTAACTTTCACAATTTTCGAAAATTCAGAGTTATCCGTGAAAATCGGACCTATGCCACCTTAATAAGTGTATTTTCCTCTATCCTTAAAAGAAATTTAAAGAAACAATTTGGAGCCGTTTTTGAGAAAAGTTTGAAAATGTCCGGGGGTCTTCATGTAAAGTACCCCCAAATTTTGAAGAATCTTTTTCAAAATCTCAAAGCTTCGACTAGAATCAGATTGACTGGGAAATATCCATTTTGGAAGAAATTTTATGTATGGTTTAGGCGCTAGCAGTGTTCACATATACCAAATCATAATATCGGGAAGCGCCGGCCCAGCAAAAATGTAATAGAATGTTCAGAAGGAGTTAATTCTGTAGATTACGGTGTGATAAACGTTTCTTTGAGGCCGAAGGCCTCAATATTTTAATTTTTAAGGTCCTGGAACGCCTCGTTTAGAAGTTATTTAACGATATAGATTCCAAATGCTGCTGAGTATGTTGCAGGTTGCATTTGGTGTGAATATTTAGTTTTGTTCCACAGCGCCTTGTAATGGAGGTTGGCATGTACATTTGAGTACGCAGTAACACTGAAAAAATTGGCATACAGATGCAAATAGTTCGAAAAATATATAACAGTAATTATTAAACACTAAAGTATTGTAATATTCTCCAAATATGCTCGTTTTAACACGAATTACGTTACTTCTTGGCTGAACATTTAATGCTAAATGCTAAGAATTTTTTCCCAAATTGTCTCTACTAATCGAAGAACAAACGTTTCGTTTCCATCTGCATTCAGAATTCAACATGTAAATGGGTTAGGGTAGGGTTACGAGAATTCTCGAAAACCTTCAGAGAATACATTTCTTCGCATTCGTCACATTAAGTTTTCCGTACGTCACATTAAGTTTTCTGTTTGTGACGTTAAATAAAAAATATAATTAAATAAAACAAAGTCTCATAATGATTGCATGCGAATGTTCAACAAAGAGAGGAATTAAAAAGAATTTCACATTTCATTATCATATTGTTGCCGTTCAACAATGAACTTCTCAAAAATCGCTACATGGTTTCCCAAGGCAGCGTAGGTAATAAAATTGAAATTTTCGTAAAAATCAATGGAACTAATTTTTTTCAACTTTTCTTTTATGTAAAGTATTAGAAATAATGCTAATATAATCCAAACCCTACCAGTTTAAGGGAAGCGCGTTTATTTCGATTGCCAGGAACAATAGTCATTACTTTCAGAAATGAAACATACCCTAAATAGCGATCAGAATCTCTTCAAGTTAAAAAGTAATTTGATAGTTGTAAGTTACATTTATAACCTTTCTTCAATCTACTTTCTTTTATAAGAATAGCAATAGCTTCAAAACACCCCTCAACAAAGCGCAGTAAAATCGAAGCGGGCGACTATGTAACCAAATTAGACAAAAAATACTAATATTTTCAATAAATTCAACGTGATCTTATTCGAATATCTGTTTTTTATGAACACATTTCATTAAGAAAAACATTGTATGTTCACAATAACTTGTAGGAAGGCGCGTATTTTAATTTTTTTTTAATTTTCGAAAAATCAGGCATTTCAACGAATATGAGACCTGCACAATCTCTTAAGTGTCCTTTACGCTAAATTTAATCAGAAAATATGCGGTTTTTAAGAAAAAGTTGTTTAAAGAAAATAAAAATTGTGTTCACGCAATTTTGCAAAAATTTCTCTTAGAAATTGAACATGACATTGTTTAGATCTGTTTTTCATAAACACATTTCATTAAGAAAAAATGTTTCAGTTCATAAATGTAGCTGTAGGAAGACGCCGAACAAATTTAGAATTTTTTCAGTTTTCGAAAAATCAGGCGGTTCAACGAACCTGCTCCATTCTCTTAAGGCGCGTCCACACGATGCGTCTTTTCTGTGCGTCACAGGAATAAAATGGCATGCGCAAAGTTGAAAGACGAACGTTCAACACAACGCACGTGCGCTACCTTGTCCACACGGTGCAACACTGTGCGGTGCTTGTTCTATTCTGTATAATGGATTCAGCTATTTCCGCGGCAATTTCGGTAGCTTATATTATAATCAGTAAAAAGAAGAGAAGAGAAAAACTTCCTTTCCTCTATAATCTTGAATGAACTGAAGAGTGAGTGCTTTGTTTTCAAGAAACATTCTGAAAATACATAACCTTAAATGAAGCTATTGCATTTAATTGTTTCAGCTATGTAACTTATTACATAAATTTCGAAAATTGGCATTACCATAAAAATAAAATAAGAATTAGGGAGAACTAAATATTCTTCTCTTGTCACTGCAACACACCGAATAGAAATGGAAATAATCACACGTTCATTTTTACTAACTTTCCATTACTTACTTAGTTTCCATTATTTATCTTAATAAATGTGTGTATTGAAAATTGATATTATCGTAAATATATAATAAAAGAATAATCCGCAACAAATCCGCAATAAAACACAGACGGACGGTACAAAATAACTCAGATGACTACCAAAGAACTCTTCCAGCTCGGTATTCCGGATGACTTCGCTGTGAAATACACGTTCTTTGAAGGAAGCGCACGAGAAAGACGAACGAGATTCCCGTCAGCTCTGGGAAGCTTGCGCTATTGCATGCGTCCATCGTTTTGACGAAAGGACGCATGCCCTAAACGCATGCGCTAGACGCATGCGTTGGACGCATGCGCAAAATTGAACGAAAAGACGCATCGTGTGGACGCGGCTTTAAACGTCCTTCACACTATCCAATAACAAAGCGTATTTTTGAAAATATTGAAAATGTCCCAGGGGCTTCATTAAAAGTACCCTCAAAATTAAAATATCGGTTTCAAATTCGAGGGCCCGAAACATCAGCCAGATCGATTGAGGAGTATCAATTTTGGAGAAAATCGGCTGCACGGTTTGCCTGCTAGTGTTGTTCAGACGGACGGCGGACAGACCTTTTGTCGTCAATCGATTTTTCGGTATCAAGGACACACAAAATAGGGATTCTGGCTGCACCACGTGTTAAGAGATTTTTTTTCTTAATTTAGAAACTGGATTTATCCACTTTTTCGTTACCAGAGCCCTGTAATAAGACTTTTTCTGCCGAAAATCCGCCGTTTTTTCGCGCAGCATTACATAACTTTCTCTCTACTGCGTAAGCGGTAGCGAGAAAGTAGAAACAATAAAGAAAAAAATTGAAGCCATTTTTGATAAAATTTATATAATGTCGAAGAGATTTCACGCCTTCTCCTAAAAAATCAGAAGATTCGTTTCAAATTCTCAGGGCTTGGAATCGGGCCAGTAATATGGTGCAATGACATTTTGGCCAAAATCCTGGATAAGGTTCTGAGACTGTTATTTGCAAACTGACAGGTGCACAAACTGACTTTTAAAAAAAAAGTTCGGCATTAGAGACCCCCAAAACATGAATTTCCTTTGAACCGTGAACATCGATTTTTAATTTTTTTGTTTTGTATTTTATAACTTACTCTGTATCTAAACGAGAAAATAAAATTGAAAGTATTTAGAAGACTAGGAATAATAGATAAGCCATCGTATTGTTATTAAAAATTCATGAGTAATTCTCTTTAGAAAGAGATACTAAAGTGTCTGTTCACTACTGTTTAGAAGCCCTATGAAAGACTGTGCGGGAAAGGTTACCTGAACCTCAGGGCACCTTCCGTGCAAGAATACAGGATCAAAGGCTTACACGATCTCAAACAGGTTTCTGCCACCTACAAACACCGTTAGTGCTTCGACATTTAACGTTGGGCGGATTAAGGGGTGGACAATTGAGACTCCTGTCTAAGGACATGAAAGATAAAAAGGTCTAATTAATATCATGACGGGCTTGAATTATGGCAATGGTTTCCTCTTGTAGTATTAAAATATTCAACAAAGTAATAAAATGGAATAAACTAAAACCTTTGAGACTTTTAGATTTGAGAGATTGATATACTTTCCGATCTAATGAAATAATATAAAATTTTATTTCAAATAGTGCTGTTTCAGCATGGCACGCCTTTCTCGTACTATTTGCGATCGTGCGCGAATCTCATTTTTAAACAGCTTGAAATCCTATGTCTTATAAACCCACTTTATAGGAAAAATTGATCTTTTTGATGCATATTTCAAAATCGTGGGCTTAGCATCACTGAATCTATTTTTACTTTTCCGTGCCAGAATCCCTGTTTTGTGGACCCTTGATACCGAAAAACCAATTGAAAGCAAGTCTGTCCGTCTGTCTGTGAACAAAGCTAGCGACTAAATCGTTCAGCCGATTTTCTCCAAAATTGGTATTCCCCGATCGATCGAACTGATTTCATGGCCACTTGAATTTGAAACCGATATTTTAATTTGGGGGGTACTGGGACATTTTCAATGTAAACCCTGGAACATTTTCAAAATTTTCAAAAAATTGGCGCCAACAATTTTCACTAAATTTTGTTGTTGGATAGTCTGAAGGTCATTTAAGTGAATGGCACAGGTCTCATGTTAGTTGAGTACTCTGATTTTTAGAAAACTGAAAAAAATTCAAAATTTTTTCGACGTCTTCTTACAATTAAAATTATGATGATACAATTTCTTCCTTAATGATATAAGTTCATAAAAAAACAGATCTTCAAGTAAAGTCATGTTCAATTTTTCAAAAACTTAGTATTTTTTTGCGAACTTTCGTGTCAAACATACGCATTTTTTTTCTTTAAACCATTTTTTCTTAAAACCGTACAACGTTTTTTGATTAAATTGGGCCCTTAAATAGTATAAAGGAAGCTTAAGACTGCAGGCCTCATGTTCGTTGAAATGCCTAATTTTTCAAAAAAAAAATAAAATAAAATAAAAAAATTCGGCCTCCTACTAAAACTACAATTATGAAGCTACAATTGCTTTTCATAATGAAATGTGTTCATCAAAACAGATCTTCAAATAAGGTCATGTTGAATTTTTTGAAAATATGAGTAGTTTTTCTATAATTTCGTGACAAACATAATAGCTCGCTGTGACTTAACTGCGTCTCGTTTTCGGCGTCTTCTTACAACCACAATTGTGAAAATACATTTTTCTCAATGAATTGTATTTATCAAAACTACTTTTTCAAATAAGGTCATGCTTAATTTTTTCAAAATATGAGTAGTTTTTCTGTAATTTCGTGACAAACATAATGGCCTTCTGCAAATTTACTGCGCTAGTAACAAAACTAAAGCAATGTGGAATGTCGTAAAACTTACTACCACATAATTTCGAAACTTTGTAGTGAATGTTGTTTTAAAGGATAATGACAGAGTGGTGAGCGATCCGGTAAACCTTGCGTCTCTTCAACCAACACATGTCGAGAATTGAGGCCAATCTCGCGCTTCACAAAATTCGACGTTATAAGTTCCCCAAAACCTTTCGACACGACGATTGATTCCGATATTTCTTCGGGTGAAATGCTCTGAATAGATAGTAAAATACAAAATAAATATTCGGCTGGTTTAGATGATTATTAAAAAAAAACTTGTTTAAAAAAACTGCATTTATACACACGTTAACTTACATTTTCAATACTTCTTTACGCACATGGATATTTTCAGATATTTTTAAAGCAGCAAAAATTAATCCAATTTTTTTAAAAAGGTGACAAAAATGAAATTCAAAATTATCTCCCTAATTTCTCTTTTGTCAGTTTTATAAAAAAAATTGAGAGACTTTTCTCCATACGAACGGAAAACGAAAGGTTTTTAGGCTCTCGACATTAATCTAAAATATTAAAATTATGGAATCGGGCATTTTTTTTCTCAATGATGTTGCTTCATAAATGGATAAAAATGAAGCACCTATTGGAATATTTTTAGATCTTTCTTCATCTTTTGACACTATTAAGTTTTTGGCTTTTTGCTTTCAAAATTCACATGTAATTCGTGGTGTTACCCGGGATTGGACATCATAATACCTCAAATATAAATCGTAAGAATGGAAATGCCGTACTGGCATGAAAGAACATTATTTACCCATCTTGCTAATTTTTTGCCAATTGAATTCTTTGCCCGCAGAGTCGATCTTAATAGGTCCTATTCTCTTTCTTTTGTGCGTAAACAATATCCTCTCGCCCATTAGAAACGGAGGAATAGTTCTGTTAGCTGATGGTAGGAATGTTCTTTGCAAAAAATAATAATTAGCACATTTGAGATGTTTCCAATTGGTTTCGTATTATTACTTCATAGTAAACAAAGCAAAACCTGTTTGAATGCAGTCAGCCTTCGTGCAGAACATTGCGTGAACTTTGCGAATGTACATTCCCGCCTGGGAACTTTATTCTGGGGAATCAGATCATATAGTATAATACTCAGACTTTACGATTGCAGAAAATATTAACGAATAACAAATGTCATCCACGTGATTCCTGCAAGCCTCTCTTCAATGAGCTGGAATCTTCCCATTGCGTTGCCCATTTATTTACGAAACTATAGTTTTTGTCAAAACGAACTTAACGATGAGAACGTAGTTTAATACAATACAGAAATTTATAATTGCAACACACGTCGTAGGAGTCTTATTAATCTGGTGTCGGTATCAACAGCTCCTAACAAGAAATTCACATATAATACTAGTACATGTATGTTACTTTACGACACATTGTCAGATGATATTAAACAATTAAAATCGATACAAACATTTAAGTTAAAAGTGAAGTCTTGCCGCAGAACTGTTTCTATAAATTAGATTCTGTACAGACCATCAAGAAGGAAAATAACATTTCAACAACAATAATAATAATTAATGAATTAGTTTATAATTATAATTTTAAAATACTAAATATGTCTGTAACAAGAAATGTGTTTCAACTTCTGGGTTAATGATCCCCAGATCAATCAGATTTTTTGTCCAGTTTCCGTGATCCATTGAACAAATGTTGAGAATACCCTTTGTTCTACTTATGAGCTCACATATAGTTTCACTAAGAGCACGTTTAGTTTGTTAGTTAATGTTAGTCAGTTAATATATTTAGTTCGGTAATTGTCGATGCGCATTTTGAAGTACATGGATGGATGACGATGTCTTGACGTATGCATTGATCCATTATTTTTTATTGGTTTATGTTTTTATAAATCCGACAATGGAATTTTGTTCTATTTTGATTATGCAAAATATCCAGCTTTACAATTTTTTCAAGGACGATTCAGCGTGACTATTCTAACGATAATCAATTACCGAAACTAATCAATGTCAGCAAATCATTTTTAATTGCGCGGTAATGCGCAACGTACAGACCATTGCATTGTTTGGTACAGCGTTGCACAGAATGCCTATATTCACTATTATAGAACATCTATGATATAAACTTCATTTCATCTGCAGTTCGAGAACAGCTGGCAGAACGATCATGGCGTAGGAGAGAAGTATTGGTTGTATCTATTGTGTTTGGAAAGCGAAAGTGTTTTGATTGGATTGATGCTATTAAGTTTTCTTTCCTATTGAAACTTTTCTTCGATTTCCATAATCATTTTAATATGAGCAAGTACATGTATTCGACAGCAAACCTCACGGACAAAGAATTGAAAGATCAAGGCAATAGACTGTTTAGTTTAAGAAAGTATGAAGATGCAGTATCTTGTTACACGAAAGCCATAGTATGTATTGTGAAGTGTATTTTGTGAAAAAAGTTAAGAAGTGGTAGTCTGTTTCCAAAAGTGTCTGCAAATGTGTGATAAATTAGGTTCTTGAAATCTGGTCTTTTAGTGCCAACCTCCAAAGTGTGATTTTTATTCCAGATTAAAAATCCAAGTATGCCAACATATTTCACAAACAGAGCACTATGCCATCTAAAAATGAAGCGATGGGAAGCATCATGCCAGGATTGTCGTCGAGCTTTAGACATGGATGCAAATTTAGTGAAAGGTCATTTTTTTCTTGGTCAGGCTCTTCTTGAAATGGATAATTATGATGAAGCCATTAAACATTTACAACGAGGTATTTATTTGTTAATTACTTTTTTCACTCGTCGGATATGTGCAGAGAAACTGCAGGTTATGCTGTGTTTGTTTTCTAGCAAATGATTTGGCAAAGGAACAAAAGTTGAACTTTGGAGATGATATTGCCAGTCAACTTCGGGCAGCTCGAAAAAAAAGGTGGAATGTTCAAGAAGAAAAAAGAATTGCTCAGGAAATAGAATTGCAGGTATTTAAGTATTATTTTTGCAACCTTATTTAATGAAGGATTAATAATGGTGCGGTAAACTTTAGGATTATTTACATTCCTTGCTTTTTAGTCTTATCTGAATAGATTAATACGTGAAGATACAGAACGACAAATAGTCAAGCTCCGTCAAGAAAGCGGTGGGGATGAACTTACTCAAGAAAAAATAATGGAATTAGAACAACAGTGTGTAGGTAACCTTTTATAAGTAAATTTAAATTTATATTTCCAAATATTTGTCTTATAAAAGTCTTTGTGTTTATAGGATAACAATACTAGTGAATTGAATTCAATTTTTGCGAAGGTGGATGATCGGAGAAGAGTAAGTACTTTTGTGTTTCATTGTTATGTGTACGTTTCAATTGTTGTCTTATAAAATATTCATGGTTCTTCAATGATAAATGCAGGGTTATATATTCTCAGGATCATTGAAATTTGTATAAAAAAAAAAAAATTAAATTGCTATACTTTGTATTACATCTTTTGAAGACAGTGGAAATGGAAGGATAGGCTTCTCTACAAACCACACTTTCTGTAATCTAACTCAATTTATTCTAAAGAGTTATCAGAATTTGATTACATTACATTGCAAATGAATCTGTCAAGCCTGAGTGAACAGCATTCCAATGAGTAATTAACATTTTAAAATAGTGTTTCTTTCTTGAGCAAATTCAAATTTATGGAGGAAGGCTATGAATTTAAGACCTAACCTCCCCCAAAGTTTGCTAACACATGCATGTTTTGTGGTCCCTTGTTATTGAAAAGCAGTATTTTTTGAAATGTCCATCTGACTGTTTCTGATACAATAGTAGCATTTAAACTGTTTATAGGATTTTCTCAATCTGAATATTGCCTAATTGATCTGGCCTGACTCCAGGCACTGAGAATTTAAAACTACTCTATTAGTTTTGGCGGGAACTTCAAATGAAGCCCCTGTGACATTTTAAAAATGTTCTCAAAAAAAGGGCTCAGAATTTTTAATAGTGATTTATACATGTCCGAGGGTGTTTTCTTGCCTGATATCATTAGAACCAGTTAATGCCAGTGGTACATACATAATTTTAGTTTTTACTTAATTTTATTGATCAGATTTACTCATTACTAATTAGATGTTAACGTTACTTGTTTTGACTTTTCGTATTTCCTTCCCATAGTTCCCTCTGTAAGGGAACTGTAGCATCATTTAACTGTTTTCATGTTTATAAACATTAAAAACATAATATTTTTTGTCGAAATGTAATCACAATCTCTTGTGTTAATTGTATTTGGCCACTTGGTTTACATGGACAGACAGTTTATAAAAATAACAACAACAATTTAGAATATCTTTACAAAAAGTTTATTAATTGTCATTTGCTGAGCGAAGTTTCAGGAATTACGTTACCCCATCTTCAGGCTACAATACAAAGAAGAAAACTATTACTATAAAAAAAATATATAAAATAGTTACAGAGTTTAATGAATCAATAGCAATGAAAAAATTATTATAACGAAACAGCACTTGATATAAAGGAGCTGCTAGATGCAGTTATAAACAATAGAACATACAAAATGTTTACAAACATGTGCAATAGAGGGTGCAGATGCATGTTCAGCATGGCAGTTATTATGATATATATTATGATGATATATATTTGGCCAGTTGGTTTACATGGACAGACAGTTTATAAAAACAACAACAACAATTTAGAATATCTTTACAAAAAGTTTATTAATTGTCATTTGCTGAGCGAAGTTTCAGGGAATACGTTACCCCATCTTCAGGCTACAATACAAAGAAGAAAACTATTACTATAAAAAAAATATATAAAATAGTTACAGAGTTCAATGAATCAATAGCAATGAAAAAATTATTATAACGAAACAGCACTTGATATAAAGGAGCTGCTAGATGCAGTTATAAACAACAATAGAACATACAAAATATTTACAAACATGTACAATAGAGGGTGCAGCCGCATGTTCAGCATGGCAGTTATTATGATAGCATTTGAATTGATTGCTGAATCTTATTTTATATTCTTTTTAAAATATAAATAGTTTTCTTCTCTGTATTTTAGCCTTAAGATGGGGTGAAATGTAAACCCCAAAACAACAGTCAGCAAATAACGATTAATCAACTTTTTATAAAGATCCTGTAATTTTTGTTTTGTGTTTTTGTTTTAATGAACTGTCTGTCCATGTAAACCAAGTGCTCAAATACATTTAATATGAGATTGTTTTCATATTTCTCTCATAACCATGGTCCTCTCGATCCAGGTAAGTTATACAGCATATATCTAACTCTGCATCAAAGTCAATGACAAGATATAACATATCAGTAAAAAATAAAGAATTTTTTTTTACTAGAAAAGAGTGAATAACACTTATGATGGCCTGGTTTTCACTGTTGCCTCAGAATTGACAAAAATTGCTAGAGTTTCAAATTGTATTGGATTCCTTTATTAACTACCCTAGATTTTCTTTATTTCTAATCTACTCTGGTCTTCAAAATTAAATGTTTAATAAAAGTCTTGTACAATTTTCTTCCAAAATATTAGTTTTCTCACAATTTTGAGTGAAATGTAGGTTTTTAAAAATAAGATTTTCTCAAAAACTGCTCAAATTTTTTTGGAAACATTTTGAATGAATAAAGCTAAATGCTCTTAATGACAACATAAATGCTCTTTTTGGTGTAACCTTTTGATTTTTCAAAAGTTACACCTATGTAAATTTTTGATATATTTCTTACATGTTTATTGAAGGGATTTTAAAAAAATATTGGCATTTATGAGAACGAGGGCTTCAGATGACTTGTTATGAAGTTTCTCAAACTCAAAATTTTTCAAAGAATATAATTTAGTTCCTAGTTGTGCATTTTCAGAACTGCTGAACATTTTCTCAAAAACAAATTTTTCAATGAAAATTTACATTTACAAACAGATTTTACTCTTCTAAATTGTTTTTTTTAAAAATCATATTTGAATTGTAACAGTAAGTTAGAGGAATTGAGGAAATGTGGGCACTGGGATGAGGGTGAGGCAAAACCAAAAAGCTTGCCAGGCTTGCAAGAATAGGACACTAATTTTTATGAGAAAGTCAGAGCAATTTTGAAGCACTACTAATTTTTACATGTTGAGAATTTAAATTCTTTCTTGTATGCTATTTATTGATCGAAGACACTGGCCTGAAGATAAATTCTTAAAAACTATGCTCCAGGAAATTATAACTTTTGATTTTTTTCTCTCTCCCCCCCCGCCTTCTTTCTCCTTCCTCTCTTTTTCTCCCCAATCTCCTGAAGAAATAATATATAGTGTTGTGAAAGTCAAACATTATTTCTGGAATCCAGATCTCTGGTTGCCTTGGATCAATGTGGAATGGGCCAAATGAGGATATGGATCATTTGCTTGGTTCTAGTAATGGTAGTTGGGACAGGATTAGAATAGCTTATGGTCTGTTGCATTTAGAATGCTGCTTCATTTGACAGGAAGCACTTTAGGAATTATGGGAATTCTGATGTGGAAGTGTTGATGTAATTTTGTGATGGAGAATGTACATATGAAGTTAATAGAGATGACTTCCATTATTCAATCATGCAGTTAAGGAAATCGCAGAAATCATTGATCAAAGCACCTAACCTATGAACTTGTTCCCTACCTCTTATGTAAAGCTTATCTGTAGCACCTGTCTAAATTGAACAGAACTTCAACTCATTGGCACTCTTGATCATCACATTGTCTAAACAACTTGTACCAGAGTTGGAATCAAAAAAATATTTTTTTAAAAGACTAGTGGTATTTTTAGGTTTTATTTGGGTATATTATCTTTTAAATTTAGTTAACACAAAATTCTGATTTTCATCCTTCAAACAGTGATGGACATCATCATTAAACTAATTGTGCTATAGAATGGCACAGACTTTCTCATACTAGTTAGTTTTTTAATTTCTTTGGTCTGGGCAAGCTTTTTAGTTTTGACCCATCCTCTTGACAACTCCCATCTATTGCTGCTCAGAGTTTTTTTTGGGAATTTTTTCAATTTTTCGGTTTGTAAATGGTAGAACAGAAATACTACTTTAAGAAAATTATAGAGGAATAAAACCTTGTCCTATATGGACATTTTATTGACAAATTTGGAGCCATTTTTAAGAAAATGTTGTTTAACATTAATGTAAATGTGATATTTGAAGCTCCTTTTCACAGAAAACTTCTGAGATTTAGAAAAACTTCATTGGTAGTCATGTCAAGTTTTTCCACTCACAAATGCAATAATATACACAAATCGCTGCAAATGTGCATATTAATGGTGTGAGAGATATTTAAAAAAAATACAATTCTGTAAATTTTGAAAAAACAAAAGAATACTGCAAAATGACTTACACTTCGCATCTTTAACTTGTGCAATTAGCACTATCCTACAAAAAGTTTAAAGAATGGATTTTGAGAAAATGGCATTTAAGCATTTCTGAAAATTTGGAAATTTGAGCTCATTTTCACAGACAACTGTTGGGTTTTCAAGAAACTTTATAAGACATTCAAAGCACTTGTACTCATGAAGGGTTCATCCTGTTTATTGAAATAAATAAATAAATGCAATAATGTTAACAAATCACTGCTAATGTAAATATTAACTACTTGAGCAAGATGTCAAAAAAATTACATTTGTGTAATTTTTGAAGAAAACAACTAATAGAGCTAAATGGTGTTTGTCTTCTTATGTAGTACATTTAGCACTATGCATTCCAAAAGTTTCAAAGAAATATGTGGAGCTGCTTTCAAGACAATCTTGTTTCTGATATTTTTTAGTATTGCACATAGTTTTGCAAGATAGCGAGAAAACAAAAATTTTCAAAGGAACGTACATGACCATAATGAAAGAACTAATTGTGAAGAACAAACTTCATTTGAAGGAAAAATCTCAATCTTCTATTTTGTAGTAGTAAGAATACGCTGAAAATATAGTTTTCCAATTCTCGAAGATTCAGAGTTGGCAGAGAAAATCAATCCTGTGCCACCTTTATAAGGGTATGTCACTCTATTCTTACAATAAATTTATACAAAAAAATTTAGGTTTTTTTGAGAAAATTTTGAAAACGTCCAAGGGGCTTCATGTAAAGGACTCCCAAAAATTAATGAATGTTTTCAAAATCGCAGAGTTTCCGAGTTAAGCCAGATGGATCAGGGAATATTCATTTTGGAAAAAAACCTAATGAATAGTTTAGATGCAAGTGTTGTTTACAGATGGATGGACGTTTTGATGAAACGAAAGAAAAAAAGAGAAAGCAGAACAAGAAAGAGAAGAATGAAAAGGGCGGGGGGAGCCTGTATCAGTGGAACCCAAAATGTGATTTTCCATTGAAATATTAAAATTGTTTTTTTTGCAGCATTGCGTAACTTTCTCTTTAATACATGTTATTCTGTATACATACGTATGTTACTCTCTATATACGAGAAAGTAATTAGTGGTGCTACAGAATGACACAGACTTTCTCATACTAGTTTTTTAGTTCCTTTGGTCTGGGCTCTCTTGTAGGTCTTGCTCTATCCTCTTGCCAGCAGCTATCTATCACTGCCCAAAGATCATTTTCAATTTTCTACCCAATTCACTACCCAATTTTCTCAATTTTTAGAATTCCTAAATGCAGAACTGATATATTACTTAATAAATATTATATAAGAGTAAAACCTAGTCCAAATAGAGATTTTAGGTAAAAAATTTTGAACCGTGTTTAAGAAAATGTCATATAATAATTCCTGTAAACATGAAATTTGAAGCTGTTTTTCACATAAAGCTTTTGAGTTTTCAGACACTTTATTGGAAATCATTTGAAGCATGTCTACTGTAATAATGATACAAACTGTGTAAACTGTAATAATGATACAAATCACTGGAATTGTACATCTTAACAGCATGAGAGATATAAAAAAAACAAAAAACAAAAAAACATTTGTGTAATTTTTGAAAAGAGAGAAGAATGGAACAAAATGTTTTTTATGTCATCTTATACATTGCTTTTAGCACTATAAGTTCAACAAATAAAAAATAAAAATTTGGCGTAGTTATTGAGAAAATGGTGTTTGAGCATTTCTCAAAATGTGGGAATTTTATGCTCATTTTCACAGAAAACTTTTGAGTTTTCAAGAAACTTATCAGACATTTCTTGAAACACACATACTCATACATGCAATTATGCATATAAATTGCCATTAATGTAAATGAGTGAGTGGGACATCAAAAAATTTGTGAAATTTTTGAAAAAACAAAAGAATAGAGCTAAGTGACATTTTTGACATTTTATAAGTACATTTATATTATCAGTAACAAAAGTTTGAAGAAAAAATTTGAGCCTTTTTTGAGAAATTCTGCTTTTTGAAATATTTTAATATTGCACATATTTCACGCAATATTGCATGAAAACTACTCAAATTTCCAAAACAATGTACATAACCTTAATGAAAGAAATATTTATTGAGAACAAATATTATTCATTAGAAAACTATCTATCCCCAATTTTGTAATTGTAGGTTGACGAAAAAATTTCAAACTTTTGTAATTTTCGAAAATTCAGAATTAAAAGTGAAAAACGGAATTATGCTACCTTTATAAATGAATTTTACTCCATTCTTACCACAAAAAAGCTCAGGTGCCAAAGTCATATACTTACACACAATATGTACGTATAGTCTGTATCTATTGTTATTTGAAAAGATATAATCTTTTTAGTTTGGTATAAGGTAATAGAGTAGACTAAGAAAATTGCATGATCTTTATAATGATGCCAGAATTTTAACAGCCTTTTAATGAAATTAGAAAATGTCAAACTGTCACCCCATGTTATATAAGCAAAGATTCCTGTACTGCCAGCAATTTCTGTGGTACAATATAAATTCACCTTATTGCTGCTGACATTAAATCATTTGGTTATGTATTAAACTGACATTAAATGACATTATTGCTGACATTAAATGTTTTTTTATGTATTTAACTTTAATTAAAAGGTAAATGTCATTTGATGAATATGTGGGGAATTTTTCATGATCTATTTTCAGAAACGTGATGTTCCTGACTATCTTTGCGGAAAAATAAGCTTTGAAATTCTACGTGAGCCAGTTATTACTCCAAGTGGGATAACTTATGAACGTAAAGATATTGAAGAGCATTTACAGGTGTGTACACTTGTTTTTAATGATTAAATGATGATTAAAACAATTAGAGGAATGATATTTCTTAAGTGTTGCTGGATACCATCTATTGTAGTGTTGAGATATTTGCAAAACACTGACTAGTTCTCTAAAAATGTTGATTCCTTTTAGTATCTTTGTGTAGTTGAAAATACATTATGCTAGATCTAGTGTGATTTGATGACTTGACCAAAGTCTGAAAGCAAAGTTTGGTTTCCAGCGAGTCGGACACTTCGATCCTGTTACTCGGGGTGAAGCTTACACAAGATCAGTTGATACCAAATTTTGCCATGAAGGAGGTTGTCGATGCGTTTCTACAAGACAATGAATGGGCTTTGGACTACTGACAACTTGGGGGGGCATTTCATGTTCTACAGTTGTTAACAAGGCATTGGTGCAGAAAAGTAAGTTACAAAACGAAGTGGTTTTGGATTGTTTATAGGTTTTTTGTTAAACAGCTAACCTTTGTGAGCTGTAGAGATCTTATTCCATTTTTTTGTGCTAGCACACACTGGAGACAGTTTTCATTTGTGGATAGTGTACATTACCTCTGAGAACGTGTTTTGTAATATTTTTTATGCTGATACAAAGCACAATGGCATTAAGTTATCAATAATGCATAAAACACATTTCCTGCCATTTCAGGTATTTTTTGTTATATTGAGATGACTGTCAGTATTTGATGGACTTCTGATAAATAAGAATTACTTTAATGTTACACTCCATAGCCATATCTCGGATTTATAGTGGTTTATGTATGTCTCGGCATGCTGTCATTCCCATTCTGAATCTATACACGTATTAAAATTGGTTGCTTGTTAAATGATCTGAAAAACCTTCAAGTACCTCCTCTTTATGTGCTGTACACCTTTTCTTTTTATTGTATATTTTTAATGTAAATACATAATTGTCATTGTTTTTATAAATGACAAATACTTTTGTGTAACTGTGGATTCCATTATTAGCAAGGTATAAAAATGCACCTATCATCTTCGCTTGTTTATATGATTGTGACTAATTGTATTACTTGTTGATTTATGGTCTCCAATTGTTGAGTGTCATTGTCAGAGAACTTATATTCAGCAAAAGTGCATATTTTATTTAGCTCCAGAGGAGAAGCCACTGCCATTGCAGATGTATTTTATTTTAAATATAGTTGGCAAAACTGTTTTTCTCTGGCATGTTTGTACTGTATATTTTGTAGTAGGGTAGAGGTTAAAGCGCCCATTTTATATTGCAGAATTGGAACCAAAAGTATGAATTTGTTTTGTATTGCTTAAGTAAGATTATTGTAGCAAAATTATCTACTTATATGCATTTTCATTGTTGTTATTGGTGCTTTTATGCATGCATATCCCTAACAAGAAGACCTGTGTAGATACTTCAATTAATTAATTTGTACCTGAATTTTGCAGTAAAAGCATAAGAAGTTATATGTGTGCGTTTTGAAATAACATTTATTACCCCCAAATTTTAATACCTTGGAAGATAATTGTATTTTATCAGCTTTTAATATCAAATTACTTCAAGAATTTGTAGTTGATAACACAAATTTGGTGTAACAGTAAATATTTGTGTTTCTGACCCAGTCATGGACATAATGGTTGTAATTTCATTTTTTAATTGTATAACTCATCATAAAGGCACCCGGAATACATATATACATGTTATTTTTCAGTTACTTTGTTATAATATTGTTTTTGGCTCAAAGCATTAATTAATTTCATAATGTTAGTAAACATATAGTTAATTTTATTCAAAATAGCTTCTATCAATTTCTTTTACTCTTACAGAAACTTCAGTTTGTACATTAAAATCTTTTGTTAAATATGTCATGAGACTATTGTTAAGAAACATGAAGATGGGAAACTAGTTTACCATACAATATTGTAATTTTCAGATTGTGGGAAAAGTTCAACAAAATTTTGGATTGATTCACTTTCAGTAAGTTTGCTTTGTCTTTTAATAATTGTAATGGAATTGATATTTTTTTAATTTTATTTTGGCAAGCTTATGTAACATTCAGGGAAGATAATTAGTTAAGTTTTTTGATAAATTCTTCCATTAAAACTGCTTCATTTCCAGAATATTGCCAAGAAATCTGAGTTTATATATATTCACATTATTAATTTCTTTTCTTAAATGTCAATCTTAAATTTGTGATTTTTTTATTTTGTTTTATTAAGACATAACATGTTAATTTATAAGACATAACATATCAAATCAAATATGAAAAGTAAAATTACCCTAGGAAATTTTGTGACTCCACAGGTTTTGATGTCATCTAAGGAAACAATTTTAGTACCACAGGGCATTCTTAGTTCTATATCATGCTTTCTTTAGAACTCTTGCATTAATAACTCTTAATTAACATTTAGAACTCTTGCAACGTAATAAGGCAATCCTAAAGAGACTGAATAAAGCTCAAAGAATGTTCTAGTTTCTCTTCTGGACTCTTTAGGCCAGAAGGAAAGATTAGACAAGACCCCTCCCCCTCCTCCCTAAACCAATAAATGTTGCCTTATATTAAACAAAAGCTGAAAATTTGAGAACTTCTTTTGTAATGGTATGTGAATTTTTCCTTCTTGTTTTTAAATGTTGCTTTTAATTTATTATAATTCTTGTAAGCTAAAAGAAAAATTAGTATTGTATATAATGAATTGAATTTACTATTGTTTTATGGAAACAGTTTATAGAAATGCATTTAAAAAAAATTGTAAATTTCCTATTTTTATAATTTAATAAACATTATTGTAATACTTTCTGTTTTTCAAGATTGTCTTTTGTGGATTTGAAATTTCCAATTCAAAAATAAGTTTTTCAAAATTTTCAGCTCATTGGTACCGTTGACCTGTTGATGCCTTACATCGATATATTATTTTCATGATATGTGGGTAGTGTGGAAGCAGGATTCAACTAGATGACAGTTTTGAATGTCTCAGATGGTTGAGAGCTTGATGCTGTTTTGAAGAAAAATAAATTTTGTTAGGAGCCAGTAATGAAAAGAAATTGAAAGGGGCACACTGGATATGTTGATTTGTATAGAAACAATAGTTAATCTATTGTGAAGAAAAGTGAGGATTTACATCAGTTTTATGGTGGTTAGTGCCGTATATTTTCTTTTTTTTTCTTTATCTTTATACTTGTTGCAAAGTAATTTTGATTCAATAATTTAAATGATAGACTGAGTCTGAAGAGGAAGATGCAATTATTGTGAACATTTTTTAAAATAATTTCATTATTGTATATAAGAGAGTTTGAGCTTTTATGTATTTTGTTGAGCCTGTGAAAGAAGTTTCTCTTGAATTACTAGGCATTGTTTAAGTGTAGATTTATTTTTATGAATCATTTATTATAACACAAATTGATTGCAGATAATGATGGTTTTTGTTTCTTAATGCAATGATTTGCTCACTGAATGATATTAGTAAGACTGAATGTAAAGCAAGATACTGATTATTGAAACATCAACATGTACTTGTATAGATATGAAAATTATGAAGTTATTTTTTATTTATATTGATTTTGTGAAATTCTGTAAGGATCTGCTTTTATCATGAGATTGTAAGATAATAAAGGGAATAGTTCATCCTCATTAGTTAAGTGATGTTTTGGTTGCTGTACATTGGTTTTTCAAATTACTTCATCCATACTGTTCATAAAAAATATTTTATTAAGAACATTGCAAGTGTACATTAGCTATTTGATTGTAGACACAGTATCCCTTAGTATTTTACAAGGCAAAACAGATTCTCTGTTATAATTGAACATTTGTATTTTCATTTTTTATGCAAGAGTAATGTACCCTTTGATTAAAATTTGGGTGTGGGAAATGAGAAGAAATGTTTTTAAAATAGTATGAAAGCAGAGATTGCTCAATTCTTATAAGCAGTTACCTAAACGTTACATTGTAAGGAGAAAATCAAAGCTTAAACCATGTTAATATTTCCCTTTTAAAATTACCTTTTTGGTGATTACTAAACTTAGATGTATGTATACAGAAATCAGGTGCAAAAGAATTGCAAAGAAATGTGTATTCTTTGCGATGTAATTTTTTGGAAATTTAATTATTTATTAAATATGTTTTTTCCGTCTTTAGTCAGAATTCAGGAAACTTTATTTCTGCATTGAGAGAAATTTTGCCCTCACACTCATCAAAGTGGTAATTTTATTACAAAAATGGAAGAAAAAATCTCAACCATCAATCATAATTAATCAATGGATAATTAAATAGCTTTTTTTTCAATTTTTCCTTGTCTGTGTGGGGGAAAGCATACAAACTTAGCTGGCATTTATATAGTGGTTGTAACATTCATAATCTATTAGAAAAGTTTCTCAATGTTTTTTGATAATCCCTATTCATTTTTGAAATACAGAAATCTTGTTGATCTGAAAAAATTATGTACTATCTTTGTGTTCAGTAGTTAGCAGTTATGGACCAAAGTATGCTAATGTTTCATGTACCAAGAAAGATGTAGTCTCCACCTTCATGCAAATTGTTCCTAACTCGTTAATTTCCACCACGATTCATTGACATGTTAATTAGTTGCAGTTAGCTTGAAGTTTACAAACAAATGTCTTACTCTGTGGAGTTGTGATGTCATCTTAATTATCCATGCACTGTTACAATCTCAAGAATGTGCTTGTAATCCTTCTCATTGATGTCATCATATGAATTAAGTGTAAATTAGTTTATATGGGAAACAGGTTTTGTTCATTTGTTTTATAATCTATATATTTAAAACACCAAAAGTTTTTTAATGGAAAAAAGTTGGGTCTTTTTATTGAACCAGATTTTGTGATTTTTGCTTTAAATCAGAGCCGCTCAAGCAGAGCAAATCGGCAGCGCGGAGCCGTGTTGTCAGCCGAGAGCGGGACACCGGAGCCAGAGCGTTGCGCGCCTTGCGATAACCACTGTCACAGTGTCCCGGTAACTCCAGTCGCGGAAACATGGAAGTCGACGCGAGCACTTCACAGACCAGAGCATCTACACCGACAATTTTCAATGCAGTATGGGAAGAAAAGTATCTTTTCACAGACTACGGCAGTTATGCCAAATGTTTAGTTTACGTAAAGGGTTTAATCACGTGAAGAAGTTTAATTTGCAAAGACATTATACATTTAATCATGCTGATGAAAATGACAAGTACGCTGAAGAAGAACAAACGGAAGTTTTTAGTGTTCTGAAAAACAATGCCTCACTAGAATAAGTTTTGGATGTTCTTATGTTGTTTTGACAGTAAAATAACACAATACAAAAGAGTTTAATTTTATTGCATATCGATACTACAACGTGAGCGTTTAGGAAAAGAACTTCCCACAAAACCGTTTTCCAAAACTGCATCGTAATGCTGCTCGATTGTTATGTACGTTTGGATCAACATACAACTGTGAGCAATTTTTTGCTGCTTTGAAAATTTGTAAATCTCGAATGAGAAGTACAATTACTGTTCACAATCTGAAATGCATGTTACGGCTCAATAGCACCATGTCATCTCTTCCAAATATAGAAAGTATATTGAGAGAAAAAACACTTAAAAGATGTAATAAGAGTATTTGATTTTGCAATCAACTTCATTTTTTAATGTTAATTTCCTTTACTTTTAGTATTTTTATTACTAGTTTATTTAATCACATTTTTTGTGCAACCTTATAATACTTTTCATATTCAGCAGCATGATAAAGTGTGTAATGTCACCGCTATTAAATTTCTTTATGTTATTGAGCACTTTTTTGCAACTAAACAATTGGCATCGCAATCTGCAAAAAGATACTTTTCTTTCCATGCTGCATTGCAAATTGTCGTTTTTTTAATTTCCAAATTACACTAATACGTTTATATCAAGAAACTGTTGCAATTTATGTTACAAAAGTATCTTACTGTTTTTTTTATCGTAATATACTTTCCCAGAGCTGTGAGATTTTTTCATTCCGAACAACGGAAAATACCCCTTAAAAATACGACGCGACCCACTGTGCCACATGCCACCGATCGATATTTGATGACGTCATTTGCTCTTTCTGCAGCGAAAGAGAAAAGAGCAACCGGTGGCTCCTCCTCGGAGCAAATGGTTGAGCGGCCCTGCTTTAAATGAAAGGAAGTGGGCCCCTGATGTGTTACTTCTTGTTATGTTTAACAGGATTTGTAGTATAAACACTACATTTTAATATTTTAAAATGAATAGAAGTAATGCTAATCTCATTTGTAAGTTCTTTTATCATTTGTTATTCAAGAACAACTACTTTACTCATTAGTCTTGAAGATTAAGTATACTTCAAATGACATGAAACAATGTTTTTGGGTTTTCAATTTTCCGTATTTTACTTACATATATACTTTCTTTAATAACTTCGTAGCCTCCTTTCTTTTATGTGATGTAATCACAAGAGTTCAGCTAGTATACCACCTAAAGAAAGCTATTCTAGAGTGATGTTTGACCTATTGTTCAATTGAAGAAAGATGAAAGCCCCCCAATTCATGCTGGGGGGCTTGGTTGGTGAGTAACTGGGTGGCTCACCTAAGACGTTCCCTTAAAGTATCTCCTGTATTGTGTGTTCTATAATATTAGAGATCAAAGGTCACACCAATTCTTCTGATTAAATATATTTTTAATTTGGAAAATTTTTAAAATGTTATGCTGTTCCACGCTGGGTGGCACATTTGTAAGTAGATAGCAGTATTTCTGCTAGTCCTCTACAACATACATGTATGGTACTTGGTAAATACAAAGCATTTCAATTACATTTTCAGAGTTATCTCAAACTCACAATGTGTTCACAATGAATAGTGATTGTATTGTTCCAGAATTTGTTATTCTCCTTCATTTCATTGGTCTTTGAGATTAAGTATACTTCAAATGATATGAAACAATGTTTTTGGGTTTTCGATTTTCTGTATTTTACTTACATACAATTTTTTTAAATAACTTCCTAGCCTCCTTCCTTTTATGTGATGTATACTGCGATTTTTGTAGGAAGAGCTCTCAAGATATCTCAAATCCCATCTTCGCGATGGAATATGTCACGGCATTTCGTATCATTCACAGTCGTTCCGCTAGATTTCGCACGATCGCGACCGTATGAAGCAGTGCTTGCGATCATGCGACTTCTACCGGCAAGACCGAGAAAAGACGCGAAATGCCGTGACATATTCCATCGCGAAGATGGGATTTGAGTTATCTTGAGAGCTCTTCCTAGAAAAATCGCAGTATAATCACAAAGTGTTCAGCTATTATGTCACCAAGAAAAAGCCATTCTAGAGTGATGTTTAATGTATTGTTCAAGTGAAGAAAGATGACAGGTTGTTTAAAATATGTTTCTGGATAGTTCAAGTATGCAGACTTTCATCTTTCAACACAAAGAGCTCTGAAGAAAAAAACAAACAAAAAAACAAATGATATAAACATATTGCTGTTGATACATATGTGTCATGTTTAAAATTTCCTGAATTTTGAAAATGTACCCCTTCTTAAACTGGCAATTTGTGATTTTTTAATATTATTTAATTTAGGTTGCTTTAAAAACAGCGAAGTCATTAGTGACCATTATTACATTATGCATAAGTAATATTTTCAGAATTGTAATAATCAGAATAAATTACAGTAATTTTTTCACAAAAATTAAATATATTTAGCAAATCCAGTAAATTTGATTTTTAATCAACATTTAGGGAAGTGGCTCTACACCTATCTGCCCTGGAGATAATTCAACAATTCATTTGTATGTTTTGTCTTCCACAACTCTTATGAATAGCAGTAATTAATGTTATAATTTAATTTTGTTTGTAATAAATTTGTATTTAGTAGTAAAATATATTGTGTAATATAACAGTTCAATGTAAAAAGGGAACCCGAAAATGTTGCCCCCCCCTGTTGGTGGTTAATGAACAACTCATGATAACTAGGGCCCGGATTTTAATGACATGTCATATATTTTTTCTGAACCTTCGGGTGACTTTTAAAACAATTTATGCACGAATCCAGGTATTGTTGAATAGAAAAACGTGTTTTTTTGGTTGTGCATATAAAGTCTATTTTAGTAACATGTCATATTTTGGCCACATTTTGTTCTAAAATGCATAGATTTTTGCTATTTTTCAAGACCTCTTTAGTGAAAGGTCATATTTTGGTCGAATTTTGCGCTAAATGCCTATATGTGTCGTATTTTCAAGGACACAAGAATAAAAAGCTTGAAAATGTGTCTCGCAGGACATCGTATCAGGTGATATTGTCACAAATGTACTAAACAATTATGCCACAAAGGATTATTTGAAACGTAGTGCTACGATGAACCCCTGATAGAACGCAAACGTGCGTTTCTTTCTTGCCTCCTACGCGTTGTGATAGTGGAACGATTTAACGACAAATGGAACGAAATTGCAACATTTGGATACAATGAACTAAAGCTGCCCTGCAGTGATATCGCCGCCTTCATACACGCTCCCGTGACGTCATTTGATGTGCAGAGGAACTTTTCTAGATATAAAACTATCCTCAGCGTCAATCGTAGGTCTTATAAGATGGAAAACCTGAAAATGCACCGTGTGATCCAATGCAACTCTCCAAAAACTGAAGACTGAGAGGAAATTGGAAAACATTAAAGAAGAAGTACTATATAAGCAAGACATTTTGTTTGACGGGTTTTATTGTTCTGTACTTCATTTGTTTTACAGACACAAACATTTTTTTAAATGCCGGTTAGTTCCAAAGACTGCAAAACGTAAGTAATACCACAGTTTAGTATAACAGTTGCGAAGCTCCAATGGGAGGAGAATTCATCCGCTTGACACAAGCGCCCCTGGTGGCCAGCAAGAGGCGTCTGTTTTTAAGGCTATACGAGATAACAGGGAATTGCCTAGTAATTCATAATTTTTAATGCTTAACATTTTATAACACTTTTAAAACATCATGTAGACATGTGCAAAACATCTGAAAATATTTGGTGTATACATAATAAAACACTCATTTCAAGTTTATCATAAAATACAAATGCATTACTCTCAACGAGGAAGGATAAAATCCACACTTACTGTGCAGAAAATAAACGAGTGACCATCTCAACATTTGCTTTATTAATCAAAGAAAACTGAACGAAAAACCTTATTGAGATGGGGGTCCTACACCTAGATATTACAATAATATTTTAAAATAATTATAATTTTAATATGATGATAAAAGCCATTGAATATCTAAAAAGGCTGGGCCTCCTGTCAGAACAAGGGGTGGTTTTGCTTATCTCTTTAGGTGAACCAGTCCTTAAGAGATTTTTTAATATGATAATAAATTAAAAGTGAAGTAATCATAATATAAATAAAATAGCGTAAATCAAGATTTACATGGTATTTATTAGCTGACATAGAATTTTTCTTAACATTCAAAATTATTGCACCGCCTAAAGTACAAAAAATATACACTAATCAATATATAACGTAAACAAGAAAACCTTTGAATCAGTTTATTGCAAATTCGCTTTGAAATAACATTCATAAACAATTTTGTTAACGCCTTGCTTTCTGTATCTTTAGAAAACCTAAAGAAGGATACGTTTGGCAAATTCTTTTGATTGTTGCTACAATTTGGGTGCTAAGGCATTGGGGTGCTATGGCACTACTGGCATTTCCGTATGTTTTTGGCATTTTTAATCGTTCATAAATGCTTGCAGGACGCAGATGTTATCAATCACAATTTAACAATGGCAAGTGAGCTAAGAGCGGAAAATAAATAATTATCAATCGATTCAACTCACTGCATCATAATTGCATTGCTATCACATACCATCAAGTAAACCACGTGTTAACTGCTTGCAAATATGTATGCCGCACCTCAACAAACTGGTGCTTCCTCTTGCTCGCCACTGGGAGCGCTGACGTCACACCGGACGAAAAAAATTGTAGGGAGCTTCGCAACTGTTATATTAACTGTGGTAATACATTCGCAAGCTGTTCTTGAGTGGATTTTGTATTTACGTTATACCTAAAAAAATTAACATGAAATTTAAAAAAAAACTTATGTAAAGTCATATTTTATTTTTTAGGTTATCGGTTTTAGGTCATAAATGCTTGCATATTTCGCTGATTTTTAGGTCATTAAAATCCGGGCCCTAATGATAACCAGTGTATTGTTACACACGGGTGACACAATTTTTACAAAGGTCGATTGCCAAAGAAGAGTCCCTGAATATCAGTGATCTCTAGACATCGGATGTTTAGGCACTAAAAAATCGCCTTTTAGGCGCCTAAAAAGGCATTGAAAATGTCAAAAATAAGGAGAAAAAAGGCACTGTCATAAATTACATTCACAATAAAATTAAAAATTATTTGTAAGACTCCATACATATTTACAACTCTTCCACATTTCATTCTTAATAGTTTCCATTGCAATATATTACCAGTAACTTTTCAAGAATCGCAATTTCAAGTCTGAAACGATTGGGAGGCAAAATCAGTTTGAATACAGAGAAGGATTTCTGAACATCTACTTATGTGTCTGGCATATATTTTAGAAGTCCACAATTGAAACCTGGGAATTTACATTTATTTCCACTCAAAAGGTGCCCTCGGTGTACTGTCAATAGACCATTTTCTCCGAACATGGCTTGAATTTAGGAAATAAGGAAATGGAGAAAAATATGTTGGTATACTTTCAGGAATTCTCTCGTATTTCAAAATACAAATACGTGAATTGAAGGTTTCGTAATGAATGGCCAGGTTGGACCATGGCCGATTTTCTGATATCTTAGCATTGTATATAAAAAATAATGCATAAAAGGCAAAAACGTGCAATAATTCTAAAGGAAAGGCATTTATGCAAAAATAGGCATTTACGCTAAAATAAGCATTATAAAACTTCATTTGTCATCATTTGTCATGATTCGTGTACATATATTATCAGCCTTTAAATAAGTTCGCTAGAAAAAAATTGGCATTTCCCTAAACATCATGACTATAGTATCTGACGGATTGTGACATACAGTGAAACGATACATATAAGAGCCTAAAGGAGAAGGCGCTCTAATCCCCTCACGACCCTAGTATTTACATTAGATGCGATTTGTTCACATTATTGTATTTATGAGTACATATACTTTAAATAATGTCATATAAAGTTTCTCAAAAACTTAACCGTTTTCTGTGAAAACTAGCTCCGGATTCCACATTTTCGGAAACGCTCAAACGCCATTTTCTCATAAATGGCTCCGAATTTTTTCCTTAAACTTTTAGACAGGATAGTGCTAATTGCACTTTTTAATACTATGTTGAGTTCATTTTAGGGTATTTCTTCGTTTTTTGTTCCAAAATTACACATTAATTTTTTTTAAAAGATCTCTCATGCCGTTAATATGCAATTTCTGTGAAAAAGAGCTTTAAATTTCGAATTTACAGTAGCGCTTAAACGCCATTTTCTTAAAAACGGCTCCAAAATTTTCAAAGACAATTGCCATTTAGGTGAAGATTTTACTGTTCTTTAATATTCTTACGTTAACATTTCCGTTCTACCATTAGGAAACCGAACTAGTGGTGCTACAACAGCACTTACTTTCCCGTATTAGAGGAAACAGCTACGTAATACTGAAATATTGCACTTTATGCGCTACTAATAAGATTAAGTATATTTCAAATAATTGAAAACGTCCTATTCAACCAAGAAGCGTACAACTCACTATTTCCATCGTAGTGTTGTCTGAGCTATGTGAATTCTACAACTGCACAAAAATAGAATACAAAAGTTTTGTAAACCTGTATTGGAAAAAGAAGCCTGATACCCTGGACGATATAGAAATGCATTCCATAGGCCATGATTAGAGAAGAGTATTTTAAAACCATGCAACAAATACTCTACTCACTACAAATGGTACAGCATTTGGTGCGAAAACTAAATATTTTCATGCAAATATCAACATAAATTAGACAATTATAACTCCTTTTCATGCAGCTCTATCAGGTCACAACAATCATACGTAAATCACAGATATTCACGATCGCAAAGTGAATTCCATTGTTGCAGACCCTACATTATCGCTATTCTGAGAGCTATTAATTTTTTAAACTTTTTATTTCAAATATTTCAAAATAAACAATTTCTAAAACATTAATGTGTAAATGTATAACAAAAGGTGGACTGTAAGAAACGAACAAAGAAATAATGTACAAAATTGCAAATTCTAAGATTACGACGCATCCAGCTGTCCGAAGCGCAGTAAATGGCTATATGTGTAGGCAGTATATGGCAGTAGTGGGCTATTATGTTTGTCACAAAATTATAGAAAAACTACTCGTATTTTGAAAAAAATAAGCATGACCTTATTTGAAGATGTAGTTTTGATAAATACATTTAATTGAGAAAAATTGTATTTAAAAAATTGTAGGTGTAAGAAAACGACGAAAACGAAGAGCAGTCAATTCCGAGCGGGCTATTATGTTTGTCAAGAAATTATAGATAAACTACTCATATTTTCAAAAAATTCAACATGACCTTATTTGAAGATGTTTTTGACGAGCATATTTCATTAAGAAAAACAATCCTGTCTTCACAATTGTAGTTGTAGAAAGACACCGAATTTTTTTAATTTTTACTTTCTCGCCTTACGAATACTTCGTAAGAAGAGAAAGTTATGTAATCGTACGCCGGAAAACACTTAATTTTCTCCAGAAAAACTCTTATAGCTGGAGTCTGGTGAGGAAAAAGTGGATAAAACCTGTTGCTAAATTTAGGGGAAAAAATCCTCTACCTCGTGATGTAGTCAAGATCCATGTTTTGTTGCTTCTTGATACTGTAAAATCGACTGACGGCAAAACATCCGTCCGTCTGTCTGTCCGTCTGTGGTCAATGCTAGCGCCTAAGCCGTACAGCCGATTTTATTCAAAATTGGTATTCCGTAATCGTTTTAATTAGTGTCAAGTCTTTTAGAGTTTGAAACCGATATTTTAATTTTTGGGGGTACTTTACATGAAGCCCGTGCGAGATTTTCAAAGTTAAAAGAAAAAAGCTCCAAATTTTTATTATTACAAGATTATATTTTGTTGTTGAATAGTGCAAAGGACGTTTAAGGGAGTGATTTAGGTATCATTTTCGTTGATATCCCCAATTTTTCGAAAATTGCAAAAAAAAAACTATTTAAAAACTGCAAAATTGAAGATATTTTTACCTCAAACAAAGTTGATGCAGAGAGAAGGTAGCCGTGCTCGTTAATTGGTTGCACCAGCAAGCGCTTCCGAGGGAAGCTTCGCTGGTTCGAGTCCTGGTCGGGGAATATTGTTTATGAAAATTCTCTGTTACAGGAAATAGTTGAGAATTCTAAAAACTTTATTGAAAGCCATGTGAAGTCATTCGAATCACAAATATTGATAATTATGATAAATGAACTGGAAGTGTCTGTATATATTTTTTCGAGTTTTTAACTTTCAACAATTTTTCACGTCTCTTGGATTTGTAAATCGTATTTTACCATCGTATCAATTGTTTGTTTATCATGCATTTACTATTTTATAGCTCGGTTCGATTCTTTTTATCTCGGTTCGACCCATACGGTGCTAGTTTGGCGTAGTGGTATAAGTACCGGTTGGTTAACTTTGAGAATCGGATTTCGGGTCTCGGAACGGAAGAAGTTTGCTGGTAGAAAACACTTTTTTCTGGTTTATGAAGTAGTGGAGTAGCATTTAGTACCGTATAGAAGCAGTGAGAGAAAGTATGTGCGTTGGAAGCACCACTAGTTTAAAATGTTTGCAATATCAGGCATTTCAACGAACATCAAACCTGTACCATTCTCTCAAGCTTCCTATATGCTATCTCAGGTCTCAATTTAATCAAAAAACGTTGAACGGTCTTTAAGAACAAAATGATTTAAAGAAAATAAAAATATGTCTATGTTTGACACATTTTCAAAAAACAAAATACTTGTTTTTGAAAAATTGAACATGACCTTATTTGAAGACCCGTTTTTTATGAACACATTTCATTAAGAACAAAAATTGTATCTTCATAATTGTAGTTGTAGGAAGATGCCGAAAAAAATTAGAATTTTTTCAATTTTCGAAAAATCAGAGTTTTCAAGCAACATAAGACCTACGCCATTCTGTTTAATGACCTTCAGATTATCCAACAACAAAATTTAGCCAAAATTGTTGGCGTCATATTTTTTGAAAATTTTGAAAATGTTCCAGGGCTTCATGTAAAGTACCCTCCAAAATTAAAATATCGGTTTCAAATTCAAAGGGCCGCAGATCGATCGATCGAATATTCAAATCGATCGAGGAATATTAATTTTGGAGAAAATCGGCTGAACGGTTTAGTCGCTAGCGTTGTTCACAGACAGATGGACGGACAGACAGACGTTTCGATTTCAATTGGTCTTTCGGTATCAAGGACCCACAAAATAGGGATTCTGGCTGCACCACGTGTTAGGAGATTTTTTCTTAACTTAGCAACTGGATTTATCCACTTTTTCGTGACCAGAGCCCTGTAATAAGAGTTTTTCTGTCGCAAATCCGCCGTTTTTTCGCGCAGCATTACATAACTTTCCCTATACTATACGTACG
Organism: Acheta domesticus; assembly: GCA_031308135.1. NCBI lineage: Eukaryota > Metazoa > Arthropoda > Insecta > Orthoptera > Gryllidae > Acheta > Acheta domesticus. The sequence goes on along the minus strand of JAHLJT010004567.1, from coordinate 113,485,073 downwards.
TATAAAATATAGGAAAGTAAAAATGAAGAAAATGTAAAAAAAAATGTACTTTGGGCGGCGATAGATGGCAGCTGGTAAGAGCAGTGGCGTCTCCCGACTAGTAGATCCCGATCACGATATTACTGGTTGAACTCATAATTCCAAATATATGAAGTCTGCGTTATTCTACTTTACTCTGAATTATTTTAGAAGTTTATTTTACAAATTAGATACCTGTTGAATCTTCCTTGAAAATCGCCAGTTTCTCATTGTATGCATTAACTTACGTAAAACAAAACTAAACTTAACTAATGGTGCTACAGAACGGCACAGACTTTCCCGTTAACGAGGGTGGCGCTGTTGAAAGAACTAATGTTTTCTTCTTCCTTGGATCTTTGCTAGCTATTTGGAATTCCACATACTCTTTCTTGCCAGCTGCCATCTATCATCTCCAAAAGTACATTTTTTTTGTCATTTTCTTAATTGTTTGGTTTCCTATTGGTAAAACGGAAATATCAGTTTTAGAATATTAAAGAACACAAAACCTTGGTCCTAAAAAGCAATTTTGTTTTAAAAATAATGTGCCGTTTTAAAGAAAGTTGCGTTTTAGCGCTACAAAAAATGCGAAATTTGAAGCTCATTTTCAGAGAAAATTTTTGAGTTTTCAAAATACTTTATTTGAAGTTAATTGAAGCACTTACGACTTAGCAACTGGATTTACAGCGCACCACCAATTTCGATATAATTATCTTTACAAATTGCTGGTAATGTGCATATTAAAGATGTGAGAGATCTTAAAAAAATACATTTATGTAATTTTTGAAAAAACAAAAAAAAACTCAAAATAAACTTTACGTCTTATTGAAGAGTGTAATTAGCACTATCCGTTACAAAAGTTTGAAGAAAACATTTGCAGCCATATATGAGAAAATGGTGTTTGAGCGTTTCTGAAAATGTGGAATTTTGAGCTACTTTTCACAGAAAACGGTTGTTTTCGATAAACTTTACTTGACATGATTTAAAGCACATTTACTCGTAAATATAATAGTGTGAAAAAATCACCGCTAGTGTAAATATTAACTACGTGAGAGACAAGTAAAAAAATTACATTTTGCCGATTTTTGAAAAAACAGAAGAATAGAGAAATATGGCGTTTCGTCATCTCATAAAATACATTAGGCACTATCCCTACCAAAAGTTGAAAGAAAAAATTTGGAGCCGTTTTCGAGAAAATCTAGTTATTGTAATTTTTTAAAATTGCACATATTGCACGCAATATTGCGCGAAAACTACTAAAATGTTCAAAAAAATGCACATCACCTTAATGAAAGAACTCACCTGGGACAACAAATTTTATTTAAAAGAAAACTATCTTCAATTTTGTAGTTTCAAAATGACGCCGAAAAAATTTTAAACTTTTGTAATTTTCGAAAATTCAAGAGTTATCCGCGAAAATCGGACCTATGCCACCTTAATACTCTATTCTTACAAGAAATTTAAGGAAAAAAATTGGAGCCATTTTTGAGAAAATTTTGAAATTGTCCGGGGGTCCTTAATGTAAAGTACCCCGAAATTTTACAGGATCTTTTTCAAAATCTCAAAGCTTCGACTAGAACCAGATAGACGGGGGAATATCCATTTTGGAAGATATCGTACATATGGTTTAGGCGCCAGCAGTGTTCACAGACGGACGGACAGACAAACGGACGTTTTACTTTCAATTGGTTTTTCGGTATTAAGGACCCACAAAAGAGGGGTTCTGGCTACACCACGTGTTAGGGGATTTTATCATCTGGTTTTATCCACTTGTCGTTATCAGCGCCCGCCAACGATTTTTTTCTGGCGAAAATTGACCATTTTTTCGCGCATTACATAACTTTCCCTATACTACGTATATCACTCCGCGTATAAGGGAAAGTAAAAATGAACCATAAAAAAGTACATACCTAATTTTAGAACTCGGGATCTATTCGCGTTGTCTTGGTTGTCAATCACCAAGTACCTTACATTTTTCGGAGCAGGAGAAAGAACTAAACGGAATTTGAAGAATCCTGTCTATAGAACAATGAGACGTTTCACTACTGTGCCCTTTCACAAGTAACTCATCAACTATCACAAATGAACTGGATGAGCTCGCCATATCGCGTCCTCACACACACACACGCACACACACACACTGACACAGGTGAGGAGGGTGGCGCTGTTGACACGCGCTCCGTGTCCGTTCCTGCGTTTTGCGGAGATTCTGACGGCTGGCCACCGCTGTCTGAGCGGCAGGTATGTGAATTTAATGGTTTAATGGCCGGCGAGTTCGGAGTGGCTGGTACAAGAGTGGCAGGAATTTGGAGTGGCGAGTGCCAGATCGGTAAGGGTGGCTGGTGGGGTCTGTGAGGGGAATGGCTGGTACCGGCGGCCGTGACGTAGAATTTCGGAGCCACCGCCACGCGGGCTGCGACAGCGACGCCTCCTGGCGGAAAATGTGGAAACCCGGCGGGAGTGAGAGTAACGTCACCTGGCGGGGTAAGGATTATCACAAGGGGGCCAGATACAGCGCTCCCTGGCGAAACGGATGTGCACCCGGTCGCACTGGTAGAGCAGACTAGCGGCCGGGATGAGGAAGTACCCAGTACGGCGGAAGATTCGAATCCGCCGGAACGACATGAGCGGCGGGAGGCGGCTACGGCGGAGGACTTGAATGCAGGGGCCGCTGCCTCAAGTGTAGAGAAACAGGAGGTAGTCGGTATCCTTGAGAAGATCATAGAGCTTTTAGAGTTTGTTAAACCTCGGCACAATGTGCACGGAGAGATCAAAAAGTTGTCGCATGAAATTCGTACATGTTTTAATGAAGTTGTTGCAGTTCTCGAAAGAGAAACGCCCGTCACAGCTAAGGAGCCCGAAGAGACCGACAATGAGGTGTCCTCCAAGAAGAATAATCCCAAAAAGCACAAGGGGAAAGGAAACAAGACAGGAATGGTCGGGCTACCAAGGATGGAGGAGTCGCATACCTCACAGAGGACCCCACCAGAGTCTAATGAAGCACCCGGGTGCCAATAGAAGACAGTCGAGCCAAGGAGGAAGAAACCATCGCACTTCATTCCCAAGCATCGGGATGTCCTAGTAGTGAGAGCCAACGAGAGCGCGACGTACGCGGAAATTTTGAAACGTATGAAACAAACCCCGGAGCTTGAACTGGGACGCAACGTGGTTAAAATAAGAAAAAGAGGCACGGGAGACTTGCTTTTTGAGATGGGATCTGCGAGTGGCTCGAAGGCAGCGCAGTTCCAGACTGCGGTGGCAGAGCAACTTAACCCTCCAAGCGCTTGGCGTTGCCAAATGGCAACGGCTTCTTCTTGCATCTCTTTCCTATGTATATTGTGTCCAAGTGTTGACTTTATGCACTGACGTTTCTCGTTAGGCATTGTAGTTTCACATTATCTTTAATAGATGTCGCTGTTATTATCTCATGGACATCTGTAAGGAGACTGTTACAGCGGCGTCCTTGGTCTTATGAAACGCAATTATTATTTTTTTGTTGATGAATATTCAAAAAATGCCAATATTTGTATCCTTCCAAAAATTTGTGAAAATAATTTGGAGTTTTAAGATTTATATAAATCACTTTTCAACAGAATTTGACATCATATTGTTGTTATTTTTCCAAAAACATACCGGTTGCCAATTGGTGTCTTCATGCATTCGTGTGTTACAAACTCCTGCCTCATCCTCGTGTTCGGTTGTGGGTTACAGTAGGTTTCAGGTTTGCTTTTGTGCGTTTAAAGGCGTGTTGGCTTGTCCACTTGTCTACGTGTTCTTCTTTTGTGAGATTTTACAATTCGGAAATGGCAAGAAACAATGAGCAAACATATATATTTGATGATAATGGTACATTACGGCCATTGACTGAAGACATTATTTTAGAAATCCCTCGTAGAAGTGAATGGGATTTTGATAGTGATAATAGTGACGATGATCCAACTGTAGATCCAAATGCACTATTTCGGGATCTTGATGTTGCCCATCAGATGTCAGGCGATGGCTCCAGTGGATTACTGGCATGAAGAAAAGAAACAACGATGCAAAATTTCTGAGTGCAAAGGCTACTCAAGAATCAAATGCTCAAAGTGTTGCATTCATTTATGCTTGAACAAAGGAAACAATTGTTTCTTTAAATACCACAACTCAAAACATGTGTAAACTGACATGAAACGTATTCTTGTTGAATTCCCATAAGTATTTTAGCAGGTTATTTAAAGGTTCAAAGGGAATTAACAAAAGAATTTTTATGGTTAATTGTATGTTGTGTGTAATTTTATGTGAATTTCCACACAATTTCTTTTGTTTGTCTGAAAATTAATTAGTTAATCATGAAGTTTTAATGGATTTTTATATTGATTAATACAGGGTTCACTTTCATGATGTATCATTGGTTCACGTACGAATGCAAGGTGTTGCCATTTGGAACCAAAAATAAAAACCTTTGCTATGTGGACAAAATTTGCAAAATATTTTTTAAAATATTTTTCCCGCATCCTACACATTACATTTAGTAAGGAGAAAAATGTTCATTTATTTTAAAAATTCATGCGCTGTAGGGTTAATGGAATAGCAGAGGTAAAGACACTGTCAACTGAGATGCTCCTGGAGATAAAAGACATGGACGAAGTTACGACAGAAAAAGAAATTGTTGAGGCCTTGGAAAGTCATCTGGAGGCGGCAAAGGACAGAAAAGTTGTAGTTAAATTCCTTCGTACCGCCTATGGTGGCACCCAAACAGCTGTGATTGCATTACCAGCAGATCTAGCCAGGAGAGCGGTTCAAATGAAAAGAATTAAGATTGGTTGGGTTAGGTGTCGCATTCGAGAGAAGACAGTTGCTACAAGGTGTTACAAGTGCTGGGCTTTTGGGCACCTGGCGCGTAACTGCAGAGGGCCTGATAGGTCCAAAAACTGTCATCGATGCGGAGAGGGAGGACATATTGCTAGGACCTGCACTAAAACCCCTAATTGTTGTCTCTGTCAAGAAAAAGACGGAGAATCGCATGCAACTGGTAGCTACAAGTGAGCCTATTACCAAGAGGTCATAAAGAAGGTGGAACGGAGCAGAAAGAATGATAATGAGAGTTATCCAGCTTAATCTCAATCATTGTGAGGCGGCACAAGATTTCCTCAGCCAGACAGTGCACGAGATGAAAATAGACATGGCAATCCTATGTGAGCAGTATAGGAATATAAACAGTTATCAATGGGTTTCGGACGCGACTGACCGAGCTGCGGTGGGGATTTGCGGTAATAAACCAGTCCAGGAGGTTAAGCAAGTCCCGGAGGATGGATTCACCTGGATCAAGGGGTGCGGCATATATTTTTAGAGTGTTTATTCTGAACCCAGTGAGTCCCTCGAGGAGTTCAAGGCATTACTCGATAGGCTATTGGAAGATGAGAGAGGTCGAAGACCTCTTCTTATTACTGGTGACTTCAATGTATGGGCCACGGAGTGGGGCAGCAGGGTAACGAACCAACGAGAGACGGCTCTCCTGGACAGCCTAGTCAGTTGGGACGTCTATCTCTGCAACATGGGTAACCTTTGCTATGAATGGTCGCAGCTCCATAGTCGACTTGACATTCGCGTGTGGTAGCCTTGTTAGAAGGATTACGGCGAGGGAGGTTAGTGATCACTATACACACAGCGACCACCAAGCAATTGTATATGAGGTCAGCGAGAAGTGTAGGATGAGGGCTGCTAAAGATAAGAGGAGAGCAACATGGAACTATAGGACGTTCGATCGAGATTCTTTCGCTGTCATGATGGAGGACAACGTTACGATGGTCGGAAACTCGGAGGATATGGTGGGAACCCTCATGAATCGGGTCTTTGACGCCTGTGATGCGTCAATGATGAAAAGCTCCAGGAAAGAGCGCCGTCCTCCAGTGTATTGGTGGACTGACGAGATCGCGAAACTTCGCAGAGAATGCTACCGCATGCGCAGGTTGGCGTAACGCAGGAGGGGTCGCCCAAATTATGAGACTCAAAGAAGAACACATGGTCGCCAGAAGAGCTTTCGCAAAAGCCATCAAAATCAGCAAGGACCGTAGAGACCAAGGCTGGACCAAGGCTAGGACCAAGGCTGTAGAGAGTTATGCGACGAGGTGGATGCTGACCCTTGGGGACGGCCGTATAAGGTGGTAACGGCCAGACTCAAGGTTCTGTCCAGGCCACCCCCGACTTGTCCGGTCTTCTTGGAGAAGATAGTTACCACTTTGTTTCCTTACCAGATGGATACGTTGCAGCCTATGGACCCGCTTGAAGATCCACACGAGGTTCCGGCAGTTTCATTAGAAGAACTGACATGGGCTTGTGGCAAGGTTCAAGATTGCAAAGTCCCTGGGTTGGATGGGGTCCCGAATGTTGCTATTAAGACCGCTATTAGGACTCGGCCAGATCTGTTTTAGAGATATATAATGCGTGCGTGAGAGAGGGGAATTTCCCCAGACGGTGGAAGAAACAGCAGCTGGTCCTCCTTTCGAAAGGCGATAAGTCACCTAGCGACCCGGCGGCATATAGGCCTATATGTCTACTGGATACAGCAGGGAAGATTTTAGAGCGGATCATCTGCAATTACGAAAGTGAATAAAATATGCTTGTAGTCTCTCTCATAATGTAAAAATACTTTTTCCTGCATAATAAAAATTGCTTAATTTAATCCTTTTGAGATAAGTTCTACATGCCAGAAATATAACTTTTTCATGTCTATTTTTTGCCTGGCTTAAGTCATTCTGTAACCTATTTTAAGTGCCTCAAACGTCAATTTTAATGCCTATTAGTGCATAATTTCGTAATTTTGTTGCCTATTTTAGGTGCCTAAATCAAACCTTTTTTGTGCGTAAAATTCCGAGGTCTAGTCATTACAATCAAATTTTTAATCTCAAAAAGAAATAGAATTTCCCGTTTATTAGATGTAGATAGAGTTAAAGGTGGTGATATGAACCATTTATATAATATGAGCCCCCTTGGTAACTTTTCATATATCGCAAACATTCTAACAGGAACAATTTTAACTAGTTTAATAACTCCTGTTAACTAACTTTAATAACTAGTTTAATAGCTTTGTGGTTCAGTTGTGAACGATGTGGTTCAGTTACCGATGTGAAACAGAGTTGTTCGTGTTTTATCGGTTCTAAAAGCTTTGGAAGATATGTCTTTGGCTTTTAATTAGAGTTTGAGTTCGCTTAGTATTAGACCGATTCTGATTCTAAACGAATGAAATACAATATTTTTTAAACATTGTTTTTATGCATTCAATATCTAATTTTGAACTATCAAAGATCGGTTTTAGTTTGCAGAATTTTAATATGGCAATGGTTGTGAAACGAGCCCCGAATTATGGTGTGTATACGAGCGTTTATATACGTGAGAGCCCCAACTTTAACTGGCTTGTATCACATACACATTATGAGAGAGACTACTTGTGTTCGTATTTTTTTCTGTTTTAGATGCCACCAAAGATTCTAGGCCAAAAGAAAAAGGAACTAGTGGAGCTACAGAATAACACAGATTTTCTCATAGTAGTTAGTTTCCTAATTTCTTTGGTCGGGGCTGACTTTTCGGTCGTGCCCCATCCTTATGCCAGCTACCATCTATCGCCGCCCGAACATTTTTTCACATTTGCTCAATTTTTCGGTTTCCTAATGGCAGAACCGAAAAACTACTTTAAGAATATTATTGAAGAGTAATACTTCGTCCTAAATGGAAATTTTCGTTGAATTTGGTGCTCTTTTTACGAAAATAGCGTTTAAGCGTTACGAAATGTGTTATTGCGAAATTTGAAGCTCTTTTTTACAGAAAACTATTTCGATTTCGAAAAGCTTTATTGGAAGACGTTTGTGCATAATGTGCATATTAAAGGCATGAGAGAAATTTCAATTACACTTGTGTAATTTTTGAAGAAACAAAATAATACAGCAATATGATTTTATGTCATCTTAAACACTGCAATTAGCATTATCCGTACGAAAAGTTTGAAGATCTTATAGAGTACATTTAACACTATCCATCCCCAAAAATATCTAGAGCCGTTTTCGAAAAAATGTTTTTGGTATTTTTTAATATTGCACATATTAGACTCATTGTTGCGCGAAAACTAATAAATTTTTCAAAAGAATGTGTATGACCTAAACGTAAGAACTAATTATGAAGAAAAAAACAAATGAAAGAAAAATCTCTATCTTAATTTCGTAGTTATAGGAATACGCCGAAAAAATTTCATTCTCTTGCAACTTTCAAAAATTCAGATTTATCAGTGAAAATTGAACCTATGCAATCTTTATAAATGTATTTTACTCTCTCTAACATTTGGAGCCATTTTTGAGAAAATTTTGAACACGTCCCGAGCGCTTAATGTTAAAAATCCCCAAAAATTAATGAATGTTTTTCAAAATCCCTTGACTCAGATCGACGAAGGTTTATTCAGTTTGGAAAAAATCGTACACATAGTTTAGGCGCTAGTGTTATTCACATACATCTGATGGATGGACGGACGGATGGACGTTTTGGGAGGGACAAAAAAGAAAAGAAAAGAAAAAAGCATCAGAGGACCCCCAAAACGTGTATTTTCGCTGAAATCTCGAAATCGATTTTCCGCAACATTACATAATATTCTATGTGCTACGTATTTTACTCCGTATATACGTACGTAAAGGTGGAGGCTCATATCACCTTGCACAGAATATTGCATTTTAATTTAAAAAAATTATTAATGTAGATTTCAAAATATTACAGTTATGTACAAACATTTTTGATCATAATAAATAATAAACATTTTCAATATTTCGATATATGATTCACTGAGAAAAATGCATTCTTGAATTTACAGTTCCGACCGTTCAAATAATAATGAGGACTGTCACCTCTGTGTTCAACTCATCTAATTAATAACATTCAATAATCAATTAAATAATTAACAAAATTGAAAATAGTGTTTAAAGTTACAGCACAATTATTCATATAAACGAATATTTTCGTGTTCACAATAGCGCCCAAATTTGCCCCCCCCAATGAAAGATCCGAAATCCCGCCTCTGTAGGGGGTAATAAGATAGCCTCCCAGCAGTCTCTAAGATATTTAGGAGTTCAGATTGATGCGAGACTGCATTTTGATGAGCACTTGCGGGTAGTCTGCGAGAAAGCGTCTTGCATGGCCTCCGCCTTGGCAGGAATCATGCCTAATGTTGGCGATCCAAGCCAAAGTAGCCGGAGACTATTGTCCGGAGCCGTAAACTCGATGCTCCTCTACGCAGCCCCCATTTGGGCGGATGCCTTAAGGATCCAATCGTACGCCCGCGGGGCAAGTCCGTGTGCAGAAGGTCCGCCCTGAGGGTGGCCCGGGCATTCCGAACGGTCTCGCACGATGGTGTGTGTGATAGCCGACATGCCCCCTATAGACCTCTTAGCTCAAGAAAGGGCCAGGCTCTACAGACGTAAACGTGAAGGAGCTAGTAATAAAAGCGTCATCATGAAGGAAGAGAGGGAGGTGACATTGGCCCAATGGCAAAGGAGATGGGTTACATCATCTACTGGTAGATGGACATTTCGCCTTATTCCGGACGTTGTAAAGTGAAATCAAAGGAAACACGGAGAAGTGGACCATTATTTGACCCAGTTGCTAACGGGGCACGGGTGCTATCGTGCGTACCAACTTCGCTTCCGGTTGGACGACGACTCCTCATGCCCAACCTGTGAACCACTGGTGGAAGATGTGGAGCTCGTGTTTTTTCACTGCCCACGTTTTTCTAGGGAGAGGGATGAACTTCGCCAACTCCTCCAGGTAATGACTCCTGATACCATCGTCTCTGAGATGCTGGTGTCCGAAGATAACTGGAGTGCGGTAGCCAACTATGCAGCCCTAGTTTTGAAGAAGCTACGATTGGAGGAGCAACTACGAAGGAGTAGCCGAGAATATCCGTGAGTATCTGTAAGTAACCCGTGACACAAGTTGACAGAGCTACAAGCCGATCAATGCAATGCCTGCCTGACGCAATGCCTGACGGCGGTTCCGCGGGAAGGGGATCGCAGACATGGGAGGGTTTTTAGTGGGTAGGCACAGACTAACTGTGAATCCTACACGCTGCGGGGTGCGGGCCCCGCTGTGTCTTTCGAAGATTTTCCCCTGCCCTCGTAAAACACACACACACACACCCGCGCGCGCGCGTGCGCAAAGATCTTGATTACAAAATATACCAGAGTTGTGAAATTTTCGAATTATAGTAATTTTATTTGTGTGAAACGTGTCGAAGCGATAGTCCTGGAGCCGAACTTATGTGCCGAGTGAAAATAAAAACCAGAACCAGGTGCGCGGGATGTGTATATATCTGAACAGATACGACACATAAAATTATGGAAGTAATGTTTTAATTTCGACTTTTATTTAACTTAGTTTTAATTAATTACATTTTTATTATATATTTGTATTTTGAATTTTGGAAATTACATTTCCGTCATTCGATGGAAGTGCAACCTCCAGTCTGTTGGGGCACCAGCCGCCACTGGTGTTTACCGACGTAAATAAAAATAAATTTACACAATTTGAAAATGGTATAATAGTATTTGTATTAAACCAATTTTAAAAACTAGTGGTACTACAGAATAGCACAGACTTTCCCGTATTAGTTTTCTAATTCCTTTGGTGACGGCTAGCTATTCGGACATGCCACATACTTTTGCCAGCTGCCATCTATCGCCGCCCAAAGTACATTTTATTGATATATTCTTAATTTGCCAGTTGAAATGCTAACATATGGATAGATAAGTGACCTTTCGTTCAGAGAATATATGTATGTTCTATACCTTGCATATCAAATAGGTTTTGAATAATTTCTATAAGTCTAATTTGTAAACACAAACTCTACTAAATAAAACATATTTATCTTATCATTGCTACTATCTCGTAGTTCAGCAACAATGTAGTTTTCAAATATCCTTTGCGGCATTGTTGCGCAAATTTCGATAAAACTTTGCGGATTGCTTGATAGAAATATATCATACATTGAGAATACAAATTGAAAATTAAACAAACATTTTTTATAAATTATTATAAGATATTATTTTTGTTCGATGTATTCATTTCGTCGAATCCTATTTGCTTTATAATCGTCCTAAGTGTAACAAATGACATTGGGCGACTAATTTTGACGGCCAATTACTCCACAAATACGCATATTTTGGAAAAATTCAACATGACCTTATTTGAAGATCTGTTTTTGATGAGCATATTTCATTAAGAAAACAAGGTACATAACTTCCATCCTTACGACGGTGATTCTAATATTCAAAATCACTCTTGTCGAATCTACACCAATGCACTAGGCAAATTTCAACAGGGCCAACTTGCGCAGTTCTAAGTTTCTCAAAGCGAATAACTCTAGAACACCACTATTTGCGAATAGAATTCGACGCGATTAATATATTAATATTTATATATATTAATATATATATTAATATATAATATATATATATATTATATATATAATATATAATATATATATATTATATATAATATATAATATATATATATTAATATTTATATATTGTAATTAAAAAAATTGTCTTCAATTTTGTAGTTGCAGGAAGAGGTCAAAAAAAAGATTGAATTTTCTCAATTTTCGAATCAGAGTTTTCAACCAACATGAAACCTGTGCCCATGTCTTAAACGATCTTCAGACTATCCAGCAACAAAATTTAATAATAATAATTAATAATAATAATAAAAAATGCCTTTATTGATATGGCGAGGCTCGGGCCATCAGGCCTGCTCTTCCGCCTAACCACATATCACATGTTTACAAATTAGTTAATACAATACAATCTACAAAAGTAAAAGTAGGGTAGTTTAGGAGTGGTAAGTAGTTAGTCGAAAAGAAGTATCATTTAAAGCAACTTATAAACAAGATCAAAGGTTAAACAAATACAAAAATGTTACAGAATGAAATTTGAAAAAAAATTTAAATTCAGAGACGGAAATTAAAAACAAAATTTTAATTGCATAACATTATGTGCTCCACTTGTCTGCACGTTACGCGGCAGCCTGGTATTCACCCCAAGCGACTGTACAGCTAAATTTTTCTAGCGTGGCCGCTGGGATTCGCGAGTAGAGGGGGAACCTGAAAGTGGTGGGGAGGGAGCCAGGAGGCGACTTTCGCGCGTCTGCCCATTCCAAAAACATTCGCACCGCACGTGCTAGCGAACTTACTTGGAAATTAATTTGCTGTAGTGTCTTCGTTCGGTAGTGGAGAAGCACTAAATTCACATGATGGCGCGGCTCTGCCGCCATCATCTTAATCTTTTCCACTGTTTCCCGTTTCCTCACTATCATAACTAGCATTTCTATCATTTGCACCTTTTCCAAATAACCATTTCTTGATATAGTGCATTAAATAATTGTGCGGCGAATGACTCTCGTTGAAACCCTCAAGATCAGATTCCACGTTCTTCCTTTTCCTCTCTTTAGTAGAAGTTCAATATGAACACGATTCCCTAAGTTCAATAGAATTCATTTTCTTATTAAGCCCGCGAATACGTCATCCCGAAACACCTGTAGCATCTGCCACTCTCTTAAGAACTGCTGTGTCATTTTTAACACCATTTGCTTCTCTCTTCATAAAATGACATACTATGGCAACTACTTTACGTTTCTGACTGTGAAGTTCTCCCTTATGCAACTTGCTCTGAACCGGTCGCATTGCAATAATCACTAACAGAACAATAATCACTTACAAGTAAAACACAACTTCCGAATCACGTACAAATGTTTCACTCTAGTAGGAAACGCAACTGGAAGCATGCACCTCGCAGATACGGACAGTTAGGGTCAATGTTTACACAACTGGAGTAGGACTGTCAAGACGTGCTGGGAAAGGACGCGCTCCCCCCCAAAAACAGCTATGTTTGAAGAATGAACTCTTCCGGTAGTTCTGAGACCGCGACCTTGAGCGGCCACGCTAAAATAATACTGCTGTAATCTGTAAATTACTCCAATGAAACAATGGAAGCTTCTTGTTTTCGTCTGTCACATTATTTGCTTCGATGGTGTTTGCGGTGTTTGCGGTGTTTGCGGTGTTACCAGTGAACGCAAGATTTCCGCCGAAAGCCGCCTCGCCGAAGTGTGCCAGCAGCATTGCCCGCTTCTTGTTTTCGTCTGTCACAATATTTTATATTACTTACGGAAACACACCATTTCACCCGCCGCTCAACCCTGGAGGAAAACCCGCTAGTCGGGGAAAATCCACCAGGCAGGCTGCGTCCTAGTACAAAGTTAAACTAAGCTAAAATGAAGTGAAAGGTCCTTGGAATGTTTTCCTCAGCTGCCGTCCATGCTGCACGGGGTTGTCTTCTTTCGTAACTCCGCCTCTGCTCCTATGAATGAAATACAGTTCTGGCAGTATCAAAAAATTCACACGAAAGTAAATTTTCAACAAAAATACATTAATATTGTTAGGTATTTAACTCGCTGTTTCGTCGTCAACTCTGACCTGTTGGTATGCTTAAGATAAATCCAAAGTTGAGAAAACAGTAGCTGGCGTCAAGAGCGTTATCATCTCTGTAATTGTAGGTATGAGTTCTTTAATGCCGGATAGATTGTACTTCGGTAATCACCACATAATCTTATCTTCCCGTCACTTTTTCTCTGCGTAACTAGAGGTGTTGCCCACTCTGAGTAGTCAGTTGGATCCAAAACTTTTTGTTGAATCAGCTTTTCCAACTCCCTCTCGACAGCTGGTTTTAATGCAAAAGGAACTTGCCTACTTTTTAAAAAAACTGGTTTTGAATCCTCTTTCAATTCTAGTTTCATAGGATCTACTGCAAACATACCTAGTTTTTTCTTGAAACACAGTAGGGTATTGTTGAAACAATGGAAGATGATTCGGTCGTTGTGTTTGAGTCTTGCTGTCTACGTTGTGCACACCCTGGACTGAAATTCCCAATTCTCGAAACCAATTTCATCCCAACAAATCCCAACCACCGCCTTCTGAAATCACAGCCTTTAAATGTTTGGTGATTTGTTGATACTGCACCTTGACAACTGTTTCTCCCAAAATGCCAATTTTTTGTTGTGTCCAGGTCTGCAAACTGAGCGGTGATTTCTGAAGAATTTCATTCCCCTGACGAATTTTCTCCCATATTTGCTTCTTTATAATTGTGCAAACTGCACCCGAGTCCACTTCCATCTCGACTCCGATGTCGTTTAATTTTAAATTTGCCACGATTTTCTCCTGCTCCCCCACCGGATGTATCGCATTCAGTATATTCAAATTGCATTCATCTTCCACTGCATTGCAATTTACACTTTTAGTATTATTTGGGCTCTTTGTCCTTGATTCTCATTCTTCTTCTTAAAACATCCTTTGACGATATGCCCTTTCTTCCTACAATAATGACACACTGCTTCTTTGAATTTACAATTTTTTCCATCATGCATTTCCTCACAGTGGTAACAAGAGTTGAATATTGTTGCAGATTTAATTTCTTGATTATTTTTGTTTTTCGAGATTTTAGAAATCGAATTTCCTGCCACATTTCTGACATCTTCAACAGTTTTTCTTGCCGCTTCCGCTGCTATAGCCAGCTCTAAAGCTCATTCAAAAGTAAGGTTAGGCTCCGAAAAAAAATTTTTTTGTAGCCCTTCATCGGCCACTCCACATACAATGCAATCTCTCAACATTTTATTTAGTCCTGTGAAATTGCAAAACTTACTCAATTTGCGCAGGTCAGCAACAAAATCCGCTATAGATTCGTCTTCCTTTTGTATTCTTCTATTAAAGTTGAATCTTTCCACAATTTCATTCGGTGTTGGGTTGAAATGTCCTTGTAATTTGATGACAATCTGTGTGTATGTGAAGTCCTTTGGTGTTTGCGGTGTTACCAGTGAACGCAAGATTTCCGCCGAAAGCCGCCTCGCCGAAGTGTGCCAGCAGCATTGCCCGCTTCTTGTTTTCGTCTGTCACATTATTTGCTTCGAAAAAAAATTCCAACCTTTCCTGGTAATTGGACCACGACGCATTAATGTCGAAAGGCCCCACATGCCCGATTGTTTGTACATAATTATGTATTTGCACTTGGTTTGCTGCTGATTTTCCGTTTGCCATGGCTGTATTTCTTGAGGTTATATTACTTTGTTAACCACTTCACATTTAACACTTTCACAATTCCACACTTTTACACTTCCATAACCATTCCTAATATCCTCGTCGCCAGATTGTTAGGTATTTAACTAAATACACAGTTTTAAGATCTGAATGTTACGTATTTATTCACTTATCTACAACACATGACACTACATGTACTCGCGTGGTAACAGCAACTGACTGCCGGCGAGCATAACACGATCACACTCAGTCACCAGACTTTTACCAAAACGGACCACAGGCACAGAACATACAGAACTATAAAAAAGTCAGTTCAAATACACAACAAATATTATTTTTAAAACATATTAATCATTCTTAATACTCCTGAGGAAGAGGTAAAACTGTCATAGGTTTCATTTGATAACCGATAATCAACAATTATTTATTTAAATAACTGTGTGTAAACTGTTGTAACTGATGTAAACCAACTACTTTGTAAGGAAACGATTCAGGTGTTTTTTAAACGATGTTAATGAGGTGCAGTTTTTAATATTGGAAGGCAATTTATTCCACTCTCCGGTTCCAGTAATTGCAAATGATTTATTGTAGTAGTTAGTTTTACTTTTTGGAATACACATAACTGGGATTTCCGAAATCTGGACGATTTAAGTTGTACGAAATACTTTGTTAAATATGACGGGGAACCTATTTTTAGCATCTTAAATAAAAGACAGAGGTTGTGATACAAACGCCTATCCTTTAGTGTTAAAATTTTGTGCTCTTTATAAACACCGGAGATGTTAAAGTATTTTCTTATATTATAAATGAAACGAATAAATGCATTTTGAGCTCTTTGCAGAGTTTGAGCAACTGAATCTTTCAAATTGTTATACACAATGTCACCGTAGTCGAAATGAGGACACAAGAGGGTTTTTACTGACATTTCCTTCGTATTTGTAGGGAGACATTTGTCGATACATTTAAGGGATTGCAAATACGCATAAACTTTGCGACAGACATTTCGGATCTTATATTCCCAGCTTAGATATCATCAAGTTTTAAGCCCAAGTTTTTCACTTGTGAATGACGAGGCACTGCGACATTGTCTATAAGCGTATCAGGAACAGATGAACATTCCAGTTTCTTATTCATTTGGAAAGAGCCAATAATGATGGTTTGTGATTTTGTAGGGTTTAAATTGAATCCGTTTCTAATTGACCATTTGACTACAGATGATAATTCATTATTTAATTTATTTATTATCATTGCTACCTGTGACGGTTTCCCGGAGATTTAAATTTGCAGATCATCCGCATACATATGATGACTACATTCTTTAAGTTCGCTAGATAGGCCATTTTCGTAAATTAAAAAGACCAGTGGCTCTAACACGGATCCCTGAGGTACTCCCTGGAGTGGAGATCGTCAACTACTACAATTTGTTGCCTATTGTGGACATAGCTTGCAATCCAAGAGATGGTGGAATCAGAGAAACGTAGATGTTTGCATTTCGCTATTAGGATGTCATAATCTAAAGAGTCGAATGCTTTGCTAGAATCTAAAAGAGTTAACACAGTTATGAGGCCATCATCTAAAGCTTTTTTTATGTCTTCAGTTACTTTCAATAACGTTTGTGTGCTTCTACCTAAAGCCGTATTGGAGGTTATTAAGCAGATCTGAATCAGTTAAGTATTTTACAATCTATTTTCGAACTAGTTTTTTCCAGAACTTTTGACACTGTCGGCAGCTTTCCAGAACCACTTTTAGTATATCTAATCGGGCGATAATTGCAAGACGCTGAGGTCTGTTCAGATTTTGGCAAGGGTCGAACATGTGCAAGCTTCCTCACTTGTGGGAAGGTTCCCGTAGTTAATGAGAAATTAATTAAATGCGTTAGTGCCGGAAGGGCAAATGGTAAAATAAATTTCAGTTATTTGGCTGTGATGCCATTGGAGCCATTAGCATTCGATTTTAATGAATAGAACAATCTTGCCAACTGCGTGATGATCTACGTTATGGAAATAAAATTTATCCCTGACAGCAGGTGCATTGGTTGCGAGAGTCTGCAATGTATTCCGTTTGACATAAAGTGGCATTGGTTTTGAAGCATTTACAAAGTAGTCATTACTGTCATCCAAGGGCATGTCAACAGGTAATTCGGAAGAATTTGCTTTCGTGATCCCCAGGTCTCTCAGTGTGTTCCAAACGTCTTTCGTGTTCGTTTTTACTTTAAAGATGTCATGTTAATGTCGAATTTTTGCATTCCTAATGTTTTGTTTTATGGAATTTCGTAACTTCTTGTACGCTCTTTCATTTTCAGAGGTTTTATTAGATTTGAAGCGACGGTAAGCTAAGTCACGTTCCTGCATAAATTGCTTTAATTCTCTTGTAAGCCACGGTGCCGCGGGACGTGATACACGTCGCGTTTCCCACGGCGCATGTTTATCGAAAAGATCTGATGTAATTTTATTGAAGACTTCTACTTTACTATTAAGGGATATTTGATTGTAATATTATGATATTTGATCATACCAGGGAGCTTTGGCACTGACGTCGCACTTAGCCTCACAATTGATATTTTTGTAATCACGGTAGCGGATCATTTTATGTTTATATTTCGGGCATTTAATCTATTAAACCATAACTAGAAAACCAAAAAGTACACCATAAATAGAAAATCATGCTTTGATACTCCGGAAACAGAAATCAGACCGTACAGTAATACTTTCGAGGTGTCTGACACGATCGCGTGATCTATCCATGTTTCAGTTCCTAACGATAGGTGAGTAGGGCCAAATTTTAATATTTGTAAATTGTATGAATTGATAGTGTCAATAAACTTTTCGACCGAGTTTGTAAACGGTGCCTTCAGATCGCAATTAAAATCACCCATGATTATAATATGTTGATATTTATTTACGAACTGCGAAAGGGGAACTTCTAACTTGGATAAAACGCCCGTTTCCGGGGGGGCTAGTAAACAATGGCAACGAGTATACGTTTCATTTCAATTTGAATTTCCGCAAACATATATTCCATGTCAGGTAATGTGGTTGTGGAGTGAGCTACTACTTTAACCTTAATGTCATCATGAACAAACAATGCAACCCCTCCACCCGCCTTTTCTTTTGAATTGCTTTTAATTACCGATCTGTCATTGCGAAAGAGTTTATAATTAGATACCGATACGAGACCTGAATTTATTGTAGATTTCCACCACGTTTCGCTAATTAATAACAGGTTTGGTTTCGTTCCAGTTATAATATTTGAAATTTCAGTGTAATGCTGCTTAAGTGATTGTGCATTTAGGTGGAATACAGACAAGCCATGACGAAACTGAGACAAAGAGATCTGTAAATCTTGGAGGGTTGCAGGGCTACTTTGAGCGGGTTTGGGACTTTCCCAGGGGCCGGGGGGGAGCACTAAACTTTTTTTTTCGTTTTCCCCTCTACAGTACCCCTGAGGAGGCGGGAATTTATTTTCTTAAATGCTATACACGTACACTGTTCCCTTGCGGTTTAAGCAGCTGAGAGGGAGGGATTTTTTCTTCATCTAACTAAAATTAACAAAAACTAACTTAATTTTAGCTTAAATCTAATTTTCTAGTTACTAATGTAGCACTTTGGCATACCTAACTTAACAGAAAACTTTTATTATTATTTTTTTCTTAATCCTAAGTAAACTTTTTCTAGAAATGTTGATGAAATGTTCTGTGAAATGTTCTTTTTGTTTATTTCCATTCACGCATCATTCATTCTTGTTTCATTATATACATAACCATTCATTCTACTCATTCACACCCACTGCAATACACTAGTCTTCTGTTCGCCACGGCACTGACTTGACTCGATGTGTCCGTGGCGTTCAGGCCCATTTGGAGGCGTGGCGGGTGGAGCGCGGCGCGGCGTCGCGTTCCCCGCGCGTCCCACGGCGTGCGGAAGGTGAAGGCGACGTCGCGTTCCAGCGCGCGGAAGGTGAAGGCGACGTGTTTCGGTCCTTTCCATAGATAGGACCGATGTGTGTCTGTTCGCCTCTCGGCCGGTGTCGCGCAGGATGCGCGGCGCCTTCGGACCCAGCACCCTGGCAAGCACCGTAGTTGAGCGCCTTTGGAGCTCCGGCAAGAATTGGTTTTTTCCACCCAGAACTCCAAACATGTCGGCGTTTCTAGGATATCTGTAGGATGGGGGAGGAGAGGGAGGTGCGGGAGCGCCGCGAGGCGCGCCGTACGGTTTTCCGCCGAGCGAATCGGACGGAGGGTGAAGAGAGGTGCCGCTGCGAATACCTCGCAGGCGTACGACCTCATGGAGCGCACGCAAGCGGTGAATAGGCGGCGCTTGAGGGCAGGGTGGAGTTCCGGAGCTCTTAGGAGCGGGCGTAGAAGAGTTGTTCGGGCAGTTATTTTTTGGCTAATGTACTTGGCGTGGGTGTGCCAGCGGAGGCCGCTTCGAGCATCACACCAAGATACTTCGCCGACTTTTGCCAGGGTAGATGCGCGCCGGCCAAGCACACGACTTCATCGGGGTCGGCCCTCTGTCGGGTGAAGTTGACGGCTGCGCACTTGTCAAGGTTGAGGGTGAGCTTTTGACGGCTCAGCCATTCGGGAAGCTCAGCGAGGCAATCGTTCAGATATCTCACCGATTTCCTTCTGTCCGCCGACTTCGCATAGTAGGCGAAATCATCCGCAAACATTAGGAGCCCGCAATGTTGAATGCCGGTGTTTCTTTCAACTGAGAACGGCGCGTCGTTGACGTACAGGCCGAATAGGGTCGGGGAGAGCACGCTTCCCTGTGGCACGCCGGCTACGGCTCGTCTTAAGGACGCTTGTACGCCGTTGACGCAAACCTTGAATAGCCTTTCTGCCAAGAAGCTAGGGATTAGTTTGACGTAGCAGTCGCTGATTCCGATGTCCGCAAGACACGCGAGCGCCCCCTCGTGCCATACAGAATCGAAAGCCGACCGCATGTCACGAAAAACCACCGGCAAGTTCTGCCGTCTCGCCGCCGAGAGAGAGACCAATCTCGGTACATAGCCGCGTCACACTATGGTACGGATTGGCAAAAAAGCGGACAAAAATAGTTTTACTCAATAAAATTAAATGATTTTAATCTCGAAATTTACTTCCAGTGTTTATTTGAAGTTAATTTGCTATTAACGTAGATCACACTACTTACTGCGAAATTATTATGCATCTTCAGTGACGGTAGTGTCGGCTTCTTCAGAGTCGCCTTCCTCTTCCTCCCCAGTTTCGTCTCCGGGTATCAATAATAAATTATGGAATTCTTGAGGAAGTTTTTTTCGGTTTTTCTTTGGAAGACCACCGATAGTGGAAATCAAGGGGCCAGAGCTCAATAACAATCGCTAGAATAAGTCACAATTAGTGGAAACTCTTGAAATTTTTCTGATGTGATGGTCTCTCTGAAGTTTCTGATGTCTTTGTTCCTGGATTCTATTACTTCTTCTGAAAGTTCTCCAATTGGTAAAATTGCTGCGTTTATTATGGAAGCACCATGTATTAAATTTTTATGAACTGTAGGAGGCATATAATATCACGGATATAAACTTACAAATAAATGTGTTGTTTCTTTGGAGTAGGAATTGAACTCTGGAACGTTGATTTCATGCCCAGAAGAAATTGTTTTCAAAATTATTCCAAATCGAGAAATTAGTTCACAGTCTTTTTCCAGTTATTTCTGATGCTACCAGAGGATTTTCAAAAAACCTCCCGGGAGTGTTTCCATCGTTTGAAGATCCGCAACCAGGTTTTGGGATATCTACTAGGAGGCCTAATCTACATTTAAACATTTCTTGAACTTGTCTCTTTCTTTCCAATGCATCTCTGCTGCCATCCGTCACACTTACTTTCCATTTTTTACAATCTAAGCGATACGAGATATACAGGAGACATTAAAAAAAGTCGTATGTGGGCATGCAATACGGAAATGCCAAATTCTAAGTGTGAAACTTCAATGATTTTATCTGTCACTTTAGGAATATTGTTCATTTCTGAAATTTTTGCACCACAAATGTAACATTTCATGCTTGAAGTTTCTGCTAGAGCAATACAAATTTTTCTATCAATCATTGATAATATTAGGGAATGTTTTACTTGTATGTTATTGAGCCTTAAATCTCGCAAATTCTCAATCTGATTATTAATATAATCTATTTCTTCCCTAGATATTTCTGAAGTTTCGTGAATCCACTGCAAGCAAATGGGTTTGCAGTAACGGGTAGATGATGTTCTGGAGTTTTTCCATTCAATAATTCCAGTTTCACTATTGACAAGGCAAAGAGGCACAACTGATGACATAAATAAGTTCTCATCACTGCATTCAGCTTCAGTCCAAGTTTGATTATACTGGGAGTGTTCGGAGCTGCCATCAAAACCCCACTTGTAATGTAATACGTAAGTAGTAGTTGCAGAATTATTTGTATCATTGTCAGGTAATAGCTTTAAAATTCTGGCGAAAATATGATCAAGCAAATCCTGTAATTTCACTTGACATTCAGTTTCTTTAATAGAGATATTCTGGGGGTAAGCATCTCTTTTAGCATTTAGAATGGCATAATAGCTCGGGTACAGGTCATGATTATGTTGCAAAACAAATCTTCTCATTGTCATGTTTTGATATTTTGATAATTTTGCATTGATCACAAACGACAGGGCTTCTTCCACTGACATTCTCGTTAATGGTATGCCCCTTTGCTTCCATGCTTCTCTTATTCTTTTTGTCCTAGTTGGTGTTCTTGTTGTTGTTGCTTCTTTTAACAATTTAGCTGACGGATCATCTCCTTCTGTCCTTAAATTCATAGAGATTGCATATGCAAGTTCTGATGTCCTAGCAGAATCCCTAAGAGGTTTGACTTTCCTTCTTTTACTTCTCTCTGATAGATCTCCAAAGTCTTTTGATGGTCGACCTCTACTTTCTGCATGTGAGCAACCAGGTATGACTGGAATAGATATTTGCACGTTTTTCATTAACCAATCTGCATTTTTATTTTCGAAAAAATCTTCCCTACGGTGACACTTTCTCCAACGATTGAAATAAGGTAGAAAAAACGAGTTCTTACGCACTGATACAGAGTTTTCTTGACATCTTCAGACACGTTTAAGTCAAATTTGTTCATGAGATGTGCTAGTACAAATTGTTCTCGTTTTGCGCGACAATCATTTTTCTTTTCTCTAATTGTTTGCGATTGCTCACCGCGATTCACTGTAAAATACATTTTTCACTTCTAACACTGCACCACACTGCACATGCAACGCTAGTGAAGAACACGACGAGACTACAGTCCACACTAAAAGCTAGCGACTGTGTGTGGCCAAATGCGAAAGCAATCAGAAGGCAGAAAGAGTTTCCTGATCGAAAAGATTCAGTCGAGCACATGGTGATGTTTAGATAACAATATTACATTATAAACATTGCATGGTTTTTCCGAAATATTCGAGCGAGAGTGTCCCTAGGTCATAAATGTGTCAAAGCAACCCTCACCCTCCGGCTTCTGTTTATCGTCACAGCGCCCTGCCGCGGCCGCGCGGCCCGGCCGGCCACGCGGAACAACGTTCTCCTTCTTCTCCTGTCCAGAGTTGCAGCTAGTTGCAGATGAAACCTACAGGAACGTGTTCCCTAGTCTTTCTTGCAATATTACTGCAAGTTTCATGACAAACATAAGTGTACATTGTTTTGTAAGTGAAGAAACGTAAACGGAATGTTGCTTCTCGGAGGCATGATTTCAATAATTTATTTACGACTAATGTGAAAGTGAAAAACATGGTTTTTGTAAGAAATATAATCACAAAGTATTGAAGAGTAACGAGGAAAAACATTAATTTCATAACTTCAAAAGTATCCGAGATATGTGCATCTCAAAACGGGATGAATTTATGGCCATCCGGTTTCTTAAAAATCTCCCATGTTTGCGCGCGTTCTACACAATAATGGACAAGTAAATAACAAAATATAGTATACTACATGAAGCATTGGACATTTTTCTTTTCATAAAGAAATGAAGCAAATTAGACAATTTTGAAAAATTGATTTTTGTCCGCGTTTTTCGCCTTTCAAACCACCGTGCGTCAGTTGTAGCGTGGAACTGAGTCCAATTCGAAACCCGAATTGCTCATCTCTAAGAAGCTTAAGGCGCCGTATTTCCTGTTGCAGGCGCTCCAGGATCAGGCGCTCGAAAGATTTAGCAAGAAGCGAGAGGAGACTAATTGGTCTGTAACTGCTCGGAAGAAGTTGGTCCTTGTTTGGTTTTGGTATCATGAATACTGTCGCCATTTTCCACGCTCTGGGGAAATATCCTAGCGCTAGGCATGCGTTTAAAAGCTCCCGCAGAAACTCCTCTCCGTTGGCGCCAAGCGCGCAAAGCTGGGCGGCTGTTACCCGTCCGGCCTGCATGCTTTGCACGTGTTGAGGTGTCGCAGCACGTCACGGAGCTCCCTTTCCGTCACACGTCGCGCAGAGGTGCTCGGTGCGGCGGTCAGGTTTTTTCCGAAGCGTGCAACAGAGCTCTGGTCCCTGAACTTGCCAGAGTCGAGTGGGCGGAACTGCCGTTCTAGCGTCTCCGCGAAGAGTTCGCTTTTAGCGGCGTCCTCCCACACGTATTCCGGCGGCAGAGCGGTATGACCTGGCTGTTGTGGTGGCGAGGTGGTGCGGAGCGGGCGGTTTACTTCCGCCTTGCGGCCCAGCGCCTTTAATAATCCCCAGAGGTTTCTTTCACGAAGATTGTAGTTTTCGATCGTGCGCGACCATTTTGCGGTTCTCTCATCTTGTAGAGATTTGCGGAATTCTCTGCTGAGAGTTCGCGCCCGCGCTCTGTCCGCGGGATCGCCGTAGCGGCTGTGAAATTAAGAATATCTGCGGAGCTCCCGCAGCGTCCTTCTCTGCTCATCTGTAAGCTCAGGACGTGGTTCCGGTTCGCGAGTAATTTTGGGGCCCTCAGCCGTACAGATCTTGCATCTTAAGGAATATTCGCAGTTTTTGCATGTCCCCATTTGCAGCATCTCTCGCAGAAGCGGGGGCGCTTCCATTGCTCCCGAACAACTTAAACGTCGCATGAAGCAATAGCCCTAATGTTAATGTTGAAAGCTGTGTGCGACTCGCCCGCGCGGAGGGTGACGCGAAAAGTCCCCGTGGGCACGGACCGAGTTTCGGTGGCTTCGCCACTTACGGCATCACTGCCCTCCGAAGTTCCGGCGGATTCGGAGAGTTCTCGGCGAACATGTTGATGAGCGCCCAACGGCTGGAGGCCTACGCCTACAAGCTCCTCGCGCACCTCGTCAGCAGTGAAGCCTGTTTAATGTACACGCGATGTGTACGTTCACTCTGGGGAGGTGGGGGTGGGAGCCCATACAAAAAGATGTGAAGCTTTGCGTATCTCTCGGCTTCACGATAAGCAGTCGGGGAGGAGGTTGACACCTGGTAGCCAATTTTGCCCTTTAGGGTTTTGACGCGGCCGATTGTGGCCAACTTACCAGTGACATCTTCTATTCCTTTCGCGTGCTGCTTTACCGCGTCTGGGTGTATGCTCAGCCGGAAGTAGTAGGGACGTCTCGACGGTCGTGAGGCAACCGCCGGTTCAGGTTGCATGGTCGGGGTCTGCGCGGAGGCGCCCGCCTCGCCATTCGTAGAGCGGGGCTGGTCGCACTGGCGCACGGAGTCGGACTGCCAGGCAGCCGATTCCTCACCGAGAGGAGGATCTGTGTCGGGGAGTGGGGTGGGAGGCCGGCGTGCTTCAGAGCCCGTGGGCGCCTTACCTTCCCTCTCGGAGGTCCCGTCCGCCGCCTCCTCGGTGGACCTCGCGGTGTCGGCTGCGGCGTCGCGGGTGGCTGCAGCGTTGCGAGCGGCTGCTTCCTGGGCAGCTAAACTCTTCTTCTTCTTCCCCCTCTTTTTCTCTCGCTCGAGCGGGAATTCGGAGGGGTTGGGGTCGTGCTGTGTCTCGTGGCCGCTAAGGGGCGTCGAGTCGGCACTGGGAGGCGGCACAATGCCCTCGGTGCAAAACCGCTTTACCGGTGGTGAGCGCGCCAAGGGCGAGCCCACCCCCTCAGTCCCGGGTGCGGCCAAGTCATTTTGCTGGGTGGGAGGGGCGGTTTCCTCCATAAGCCGCTCGCAAGGTGGAGCGTCCAGTCCAGGCGTTGCGTCAGGCGGAGTGGCGGGGCCACGTTGCCGCTTTTGCGTCGGTGCCTGGGGCGGGGCGCGCATTGATTTCGCGCGCCCTTTCCCGGACCGACGGGGAGTGGTTTGGCGGTGCCTGCGTCCTCCAAAACCGGAGGAGCTCCGCTTCCTTCGTACGGGCGAAGGCCAGGAGTACCTCGTGAGGCACCTCGCTGTAGCTGTTTCCGGAGTCGCCCGAGGGCTGCGCATCAGCCGCGAGTGGCGACACCATAGCGCTGCTCCAGGATTCTCCTTCTTCCCGCGCCAGGTGTAGCACGATGCTCCGCCGCGGGGTTTCAGGATCGTCTCCCTGTCGGGGTGGTAGCGGGGGTGCCGAGGTCGGCACGTTTTGCGGTGAGTGCGACAAGCTGTCGTCGTCCTCCGTATTGCTGTCACTAGCGGGCGGGCGGTCTCCCTGTCGACCGGCCCACGGGAGCGGAGCTCGACCGGGGCCGCAAAGCACTTGCCGCGAGGGCGGTGAGAGGCGGCGAAGGGTCGCCTGGCGGAGCAGGGAGGAACACGTCCGTACCCTTCGGCTGCCTGGGAGCAATCGACGAGCGGAGGCGCTGACCAGACTGCAGGCGTGTGTAATTCACGAACCGAGGTAGCGAAGGCCAGCCAACAAGTCGAGACCCCAGAACCAGAGGGTTCTATCTACACTTTATGTCATTTTACAGGAGAGCAATTTGAAGTTTGCTCCCTCTGGTAGGCCATCTGTACGTTTTAATTAATGGAAAAAGAGGTTTTATTGTATGAACAGGCTATGGACAAGTGTACTAAACATATTTTGTTAATAAATTATCAACACACAATTTTTTACATAATTTTTAAAACTTGGAAAATGCAGATAGAAACTTTTGTCTGCAAGCATAACAGTACAATTCAGATCCAGACGGTTCTTACAATAGAATTGTCTGAAAATACTCATCAACTTCAGACATCCATTTCATCCTTAACTTTATGTCATTCACATTCTCCTTTGATATTTTTTCTTCCCTTTCACAACATTTGCTCCTCAACGGATGTTTGGCATAGGTGATACAAATCATTTTTTTTCTCCCAGCCTTTGATTTCTTTATCAAAATGATACAATTCCAAGGTTCGAAGGATCAGGACTGGTTTTGAGTTGCAATTTTAGCAAATCTGAACGATGAAATTGAAGCTGGGGCACTTGAGTGTAGGGGCAGCGTTGGTAGTCATGATGTTTTGTGTAAGTTTAAAAGTTATAAAAGTCATTTGATGACATCTGGATCACAGAATAAGGTGATTTTTTATTGGATGCTAAAACAACTCTTAAGAGGGAAACTGGTGACCAAACTTCGGATAATTTTAAGGTCTTTTCAATGTTAGAATGTGTGTTATCCATCTCCTGTATGTATAAATGCCCTGGAGTAGAACATTTCATTATTACTTGATCAATATGTTCGTTTTTGGATAAAAGAGAGGCAACAGCATAAGAAATAAAGGAGTTTCTGTTTTGAGGAACAGAGCTATCACTCCACAAAATATACCCCCTAACATTATTAATGGAAATATTAAACACATTTTGGTCATTATTTTCATCACTGCACTAGCAATGTCATTTCCAGAACGACCACAGAGTACCTCTTCCCACAATATACAATATCTTTTTTAACTTTCCTCTATAGAAAAAGCAACTAGCATTACCTCCAGGAAGTGCAATAACATTTTGCAAGTCAAAACATACAACAACCCTGTTCCTTTCACGTTTATTTTTTCTTTCATATCTCATAAAGATTTTATTCAACATGTGAGAATCATATTTCAAGCTAATGAGTTACACGATTGTCTTTATTTGCCATTACGTATTGTTCACAAAAGTAACATCTGGCAGATGTCGGTAACAAAAAAGCGATATTTCATTCTTATTGAAAATCGATCTGTACATTGATATTAAAAGAGGTTTAACATTAATTTCATTACAGTATTCAAAGTAAAGGTCAAACATTCTACCGACATTCGTATGATTAAGATGCTTTTATATTAGTAAGATTATAAAACATACGCCGTACCTATCAAATTATATATTTTAAAACACGCTACTGCAATCAATGAATGTTTATATTACATTAACTCTAGCCAAAGACACAACCTCAATTAACACAGTGCATAAATAAACCAACCTCCATACCTTTAAAGAAGTCTTTTTCTTTTCAGAGATTCGCTGAAAAACAATATCCCAGCACGGAATCGCATGGCGAGTTCACTGGTGCAATCCGTTTTTCAAACAGACTAAAATTGTCGATTTGGGATGGAATTTCGAATTCGCTGAAAATCAGTATCCCAGCACAGATGCGCATGGCGAGTTCACTGGTGCAACCCGTTTTTCAATCAGATTGTTAGTTTTCCAGAAATTCGCGAAAAACTGAACCGGCCATTTTTGGTCATTTTTTAAAAATTCGTCTCAGGGCTCATTTCTCGCCCAAATACGGTAATTAATGGAATTTTTCAATTGTATATTAAAGTTTAAAATCGTATTTTACTTCCTGAATAGAAATAGTTTGCATAATTTCGCAGAAAAGTGCATTTTCTGCCCCATCTTTCGTGCAAGCAAAGAACGCAAAATTTCGTCGATCAGGATCGACTTTCATGGATCGACGACAATTGCCGATTTGGGATGGAATTTCGAATTCGCTGAAAATCAGTATCCCAGCCCAGAAACGCATGGCGAGTTCACTGCTGCAATCCGTTTTTCAAACAGATTGTTAATTTTCCAGAAACTTACGAAAAACTGAACCGGCCATTTTTGGTCATTTTTTTAAAATTCGTCTCAGAGCTCATTTCTCGCCCAAATGCGGTAATTAATGGAATTTTTCAACTCTATATTAAAGTTTAAAATCGTATTTTCCTTCCTGAATAGAAATAGTTTGCATAATTTCGCAGAAAAGTGCATTTTCTGCCACATCTTTCGTGCAAGCAAAAATCACAATATTTCGTCGATCGACAAAAATTGTCGATTTGGGATGGAATTTCGAATTCGCTAAAAATCTGTACCCCAGCCCAGAATCGCATGGCGAGTTCACTGGTGCAATCCGTTTTTCAAACTAATTGTTATTTTTCCAGAAATTCGCGAAAAACTGAACCGGCAATTTTTGGTCATTTTTTTAAAAATTCGTCTGAGGGCTCATTTCTCGCCCAAATGCGGTAAAGAATGGAATTTTTCAACTCTATATTAAAGTTTAAAATCGTATTTTACTTCCTGAATAGAAATAGTTTGCATAATTTTGCAGAAAAGTGCATTTTCTGCCCTATCATTCGTGCAAGCAAAAAACGAAAAATATCGTATATCCATGGATCGACGGAAATTGTCGATTTGGGATGGAATTTCGAATTCGCTGAAAATCAGTATCCCAGCCCAGATGCGCATGTCGAGTTCACTGGTGCAGTCCGTTTTTCAAACAGATTGTTGGTTTTCCAGAAATTCGCGAAAAACTGAACCGGCAATTTTGGTCATTTTTTAAAAATTCGTCTCACTTCTCGCCCAAATGAAGTAAATAAAGGAATTTTTCAACACTATATTAAAAGTTAAAATCCTATTTTACTTCCTTAATAGAAATAGTTTGCATAATTTTGCACAAAAATGCATTTCCTGCCCCATCTCGTGCAAGCAAAAAACGCAAAATATCGTCAATCCATGGATCGACGGAAATTGTCGATTTGTAATAGAATTTCGAATTCGCTGAAAATCAGTATCCCAGCACAGAAACGAATGGCGAGTTCACTGGTGCAATCCGTTTTTCAATCAGATTGTAAATTTTCCAGAAATTCGTGAAAAACTGAACCGGCCATTTTTGGTCGTGTTTTTAAAATTTGTCTCAGGGCTCATTTCTCGCCCAAATGCGGTAAATAATGGAATTTTTCAACTCAATATTAAAGTTCAAAATGGTATTTTACTTCCTGAATAGAAATAGTTTGCATAATTTTGCAGGAAAGTGCATTTTCTGCCCCATCTTTCGTGCAAGCAAAGAACGCAAAATTTCAACGATCGACGAAAATTGTCGATTTGGGATGGAATTTCGAATTCGCTGAAAATCAGTATCCCAGTCCAGACTGGCATGGCGAGTTCACTGGTGCAATCCGTTTTTCAAACAGATTGTTAGTTTTCCTGAAATTCGCGAAAAACAGAACCAGCCATTTTTGGTCATCTTTTTAAAATTCGTCTCAGGGCTCATTTCTTGCCCAAATGCGGTAAATAATGGAATTTTTCAACTCTATATTAAAGTTTAAAATCGTATTTTATATCCTGAATAGTTTGAATAATTTTGCAGAAAAGTGCATTTTCTGCTCCATCTTTCGTGCAAGGAAGAAACGCAATATTTCGAAGAAGGACGAAAAATGTCGATTTGGGAGGGAATTTGGAATTCGCTGAAAATCAGTATCCCAGCCCAGAATCGCATGGCGAGTTCACTGGTGCAATCCGTTTTTCAATCAGATTGTTAGTTTTCCAGAAATTTGTGAAAAACTGAACCGGCCATATTTTGGTCGTTTTTTTAAAATTCGTCTGAGGGCTCATTTCTCGCCCAAATGCGGTAAATAATGGAATTTTCAACTGTATATTAAAGTTTAAAATCGTATTTTACTTCCTGAATAGAAATAGTTTGCATAATTTTGCAGAAAGTGCATTTTCTGCCCCTTCTTTCGTGCAAGCAAAAAACGCAATATTTCGTCGATCGACGAAAATTGTCGATATGGGATGAAATTTCAAATTCGCTGAAAATAAGTATCCCAGTCCAGAATCGCATGGCAAATTCACTGGTGCAATCCGTTTTTCAAACATATTCATAGTTTTCCAAAAATTCGCGAAAAACTTAACCGGCCATTTTTGGTCATTTTTTTAAAATTCGTCTCAGGTCCCATTTCTCGCACAAATGCGCTAAATAATGGAATTTTTCAACTCTATATTAAAGTTTAAAATCGTATTTTACTTCCTGAATAGAAATAGTTTGAATAATTTTGCAGGAAGTGCAATTACTGCCCCATCTTTCGTGGATGCAAAAAACGCAAAATTGCGTCGATCGACGAAAATTGTCGATTTGAGATGGAATTTCGAATTCTCTGAACATCGGTATCCCAGCCCAGATTCGCATGGCGAGTTGACTGGCTCAATTCGTATTTAAAACAGATTATTAGTTTTCCAGAAAATCACAAAAACCTGAAGCAGCCATTATTGTTCATTTTCTAAAAATTCGTCTCAGGGCTCATTTCTCGCCCAAATGCGGTATATAATGGAATTTATCAACGCTATATTAAAGTTTAAAATCGTATTTTACTTCCTGAATAGAAATAGTTTGAATAATTTTGCAGGAAGTGCATTTTCTGCCCCATCCTGCGTGCAAGCAAAAAACGCAAAATTTCGTCGATCGACGAAATTTGTTGATTTGACATGGGATTTCGAATTCGCTAAAAATAAGTATCCCAGCCCAGGATCGCATGGCGAGTTCACTGGTGTAATCCGTTTTTCAAACAGATTCATAGTTTTCCAGAAATTCGCGAAAAACTGAACCAGCCATTTTTGGTCATATTTTTAAAATTCGTCTGAAGGCTCATTTCTCGCCCAAATGCGATAAATAATGGAATTTTTCAACTCTATATTAAGGTTTAA
This sequence comes from Acheta domesticus, assembly GCA_031308135.1. Taxonomy (NCBI): domain Eukaryota; kingdom Metazoa; phylum Arthropoda; class Insecta; order Orthoptera; family Gryllidae; genus Acheta; species Acheta domesticus. The sequence continues at coordinate 113,454,202 of JAHLJT010004567.1, read as the reverse complement.
AATCGTATTTTACTTTTTGAATAGAAATAGTTTGAATAATTTTGCAGAAAAGTGCATTTTCTCCCCAAAATTCGTGCAAGCAAAAAACGCAAAATATCGTCAATCGACGATCGAACAAAAATGTCGATATAAGTTGGAATTTCGAATTCGCTTAAAATCAGTATCCTAGCCCAGAATCGCATGGCGAATTCACTGGTACAATCCGTTTCTGAAACATTGTTAGTTTTCCAGAAATTCGCGAAAAACTAAACCGGCCATTTTTGGTAATTTTTTAAAAATTTGTCTCATTTTTCGCCAAAATGGGACAAATAATGGAATTTTTCAACTCTATATTAAAGTTAAAATCGTATTTTACTTCCTGAACAGAAATAGTTTGCATAATTTTGCAGAAAAGTGCAATTACTGCCCCATCTTTCGTGCATGCAAAAAACGCAAAATTGCGTCGATCGACGAAAATTGTCGATTTGAGATGGAATTTCGAATTCGCTGAACATCAGTATCCCAGCCCAGATTCGCATGGCGAGTTCACTGGTGCAATTCGTATTTAAAAAAGATTATTAGTTTTCGAGAAAATTACAAAAAACTGAAGCGGCCATTTTTGGCCTTTTTTTTTTTTAATTCGTCTCAGGGCTCAATTCTCGCCCAAATGCGGTATATAATGGAATTTTTCAACTCTATATTAGAGTTTAAAATCGTATTTTATATCCTGAATAGAAATAGTTTGAATAATTTTGCAGAAAGTGCATTTTCTGCCACATCTTTAGTACAAGCAAAAATCGCAAAATTGTCGATTTGGGATGGAATTTCGAATTCGCTGAAAATCAGTATCCCAACCCCGAATCGCATGACGAGTTCACTTGTGCAATCCGTTTCTCAAACACTGTTAGTTTTCCAGAAAATCGCGAAAACCTGAAGCGGCCATTTTGGGTCAATTTGTTTAAAATTCGTATCAGGGCTCATTTCTCGCGCAAATGCATTAATTAATGGAATTTTTTCACTGTATATTAAAGTTTCAAATCGTATTTTATATCCTGAATAGAAATAGTTGGAATAATTTTGCAGAAAGTGCATTTTCTGCCCCATCATTGGTGCAAAGAAAAAACCCAATATTTCGTCGATCAACGAAAATTGTCGATTTGGGATGGAATTTCGAAGTCGTTGAAAATCAGTATCCCAGCCCAGAAGCGCATGGCGAGTTCATTGGTGCAATCCGTTTTTCAATCTGATTGTTGGTTTTCCAGAAATTCGCGAAAAAGTGAACCGGCCATTTTTGGCCTTTTTTAAAAATTCGTCTCATTTCTCTCCAAAATGCGGTAAAAAATTGAAATTTTAACTCTTTATTAAACTTTAAAATCGTATATTTCTTCCTGAATAGAAATAGTTTGAATAATTTTGCAGGAAGTGCAATTACTGCCCCATCTTTCGTGCAAGCAAAAAACGCAAAATTTCGTCGATCGACGAAAATTGTCGATTTGAGATGAAATTTCGAATTCGCTGAACATCAGTATCAAGGCCCAGAATCGCATGGCGAGTTCACTGGAGCAATCCGTATTTCAATCAGATTGTTAGTTTTCCAAAAATTCGCGAAAACATGAACCGGCAATTTTTGGTCGTGTTTTAAAAATTCGTCTCAGGGCTCTCTTCTTGCGCAAATGCGGTATATAATGCAATTTTTCAACTCTATGTTAAAGTTTAAAATAGTATTTTACTTCTTGAATAGAAAGAGTTTGCATAATTTTGCAGAAAAGTGCATTTTCTGCCCCATCCTTCGTGCAAGCAAAGAACGCATAATTTCAACGATCGACGAAAATTGTCGATTCGGGATGGAATTTCGAATTCGCTGAAAATGAGTATCCCAGCCCAGGATCGCATGGCGAGTTCACTGGTGCAATCCGTTTTTCAAACAGATTGTTAGTTTTCCAGAAATATGTGAAAAACTGATCCGGCCAATTTTGGTCGTTTTTTTGAAATTCTTGTCAGGGCTCATTTCTCGCCCAAATGCGGGAAATAATGGAATTTTTTCAACACTATTTTTAGGTTTAAAATCGTATTTTACTTTCTGAATAGAAATAGTTTGAATAATTTCGCAGAAAGTGCATTTTCAGCCCCATCTTTCATGCAAGCAAAAAACGCAATATTTCGTCGATCGACGAAAATTGTCGATTTGGGATAGAATTTCGAATTCGCTGAAAATCAGTATCCTAGCCTGAATCGCAGGGCGAGTTCACTAGTGCAATCCGTTTTTCAATCATATTGTTGGTATTTTTGGTAATTTTTTAAAAATTTGTCTCATTTTTCGCCAAACAATGGTAAATAATGGAATTTTTCAACTCTTTATTAAAGTTAAAATCGCATTTTTCTTCCTGAATAGAAATAGTTTGCATAATTTTGCACAAAACTGCAATTACTACCCCAACTTTCGTGCATGCAAAAAACGCAAAATTGCGTCGATCGACGAAAATTGTCGATTTGAGATGGAATTTCGAATTCGCTGAACATCTGTATCCCAGCCCAGATTCGCATGGCGAGTTCACTGGTGCAATTCGTATTTAAAACAGATTATTAGTTTTCCAGAAAATCACAAAAACTTTTTTTATTTGTTTATTTTAAGTTGCATCAACTGCTATGGTTATTAGCGACTACCAATTTGTACAATACATAATATTTTCTTTAGTTATAAAAACAATGATAATTGATGATACACAATGACAAAGATAATAACACAATGACACAATACTCTCACAATGACAATGATAAATAAATAGGAAATAATAAACAGAAACAATAAGCAAAAACAGAAACAACAAACAATAAATAAACAGAAAAATTATACAGAAAAATTTAACAGTTTTGAATCATATTTAAATGGATTATATGTCATTTAGGAAATTACAAGATTTACAGAAATGTAGTATTTTTTTTTGATAATCCTCGGATGTTAGGATTAGTTCTTCATCATGTTCATTAATATTCTGCTCGCGTCTGTTGTCCTGAAATAGATTACAGTAGTATAGCAAATGATGGATGTTGAGAGAGGTATTGCAGGGCACACAGATGGGAGGGGGATCTCTGGTTAGAAGATGCTTGTGACTAAAATTACAATGACCTGTTCTTATTCGTGATAAGATCACTTGTTCTTGTTTAGAAAAGTCTTTGGAGGTTTTCAAGGAGTAAAAATTTCGAATTTTTTTGTGCAAATTGCTAGACTTGAATGTTCTCCAGTAGTTGTCCCATATCTTCTGCATTTTCTTTATGGAGTGTGACCACAGATCAGTCCATATGTGGGAAGTTGCTAAAACTCTTCCGATTTCTGGAGTTGTCATTTCTTCGTCAACGCTTATTATGTCATCTTCAGGTATCTCTTTGTAATTTGGGAGCCAGGTCATTACTAGCACAAAAACTTTAAGCGGCCATTTTTGGTCATATTTTTAACATTCGTCTCAGGGCTCATTTCTCGCCCAAATGCGGTATATAATGGAATTTTTCAACTCTATATTAAAGTTTAAAATCGTATTTTACGTCCTGAATAGAAATAGTTTGCATAATTTTGCAAAAAAGTGCATTTTCAGCCCCATCTTTCCTGCAAGCAAAGAACGCAAAATTTCGTCGAACCATGGATCGACGAAAATTGTCGATTTGGGATGGAATTTCGAATTCGCTGAAAATCAGTATCCCAACCCAGAATCGCATGGCGAGTTTATTTGTGCAATCCGTTTCTCAAACAGTTAGTTTTCCAGAAATTCGCGAAAACGTGAACCGGCCATTTTTGGTCATTTTTTTTAAAATTCGCTTCAGGGCTCATTTCTCGCCCAAATGCGGTAAATAATGGCATTTTCAACTGTATATTAAAGTTCAAAATCGTATTTTACTTCCTAAATAGAAATAGTTTGAATAATTTTGCAGAAAGTGCATTTTCTGCCCCATCTTTCGTGCAAGCAAAAATCGCAAAATTGTCGATTTGGGATGGAATTTCGAATTCCCTGAAAATCAGTATCTCAACCCAGAATCAAATGGCGAGTTCACTTGTGCAATCCGTTTCTCAAACACTGTTAGTTTTCCAGAAAATCACGAAAACCTGAAACGGCCACTTTTAAACATTTTGTATAAAATTCGTCACAGGGCTCATTTCTCGCCCAAATGCAGTAATTAATGGAATTTTTCAACTCTATATTAAAGTTTAAAATCGTATTTTATATCCTGACTAGAAATGGTTGGAATAATTTTGCAGAAAGTGCATTTTCTGTCCCATCTTTCGTGCAAGCAAAAAAAACCAATATTTCGTCGATCGACGAAAATTGTCGATTTGGGATGGAATTTCGAAGTCGCTGAAAATCAGTATCCCAGCCCAGAATCGCATGGCGAGTTCATTGGTGCAATCCGTTTTTGAATCAGATTGTTAGTTTTCCAGAAATTCGCGAAAACATGAACCGGCAATTTTTGGTCATATTTTTAAAATTGGTCTCAGGTCCCATTTCTCGCCCAAAGGCGCTAAATAATGGAATTTTTCAACTCTATATTAAAGTTTAAAATCGTATTTTACTTCCTGAATAGAAATTGCTTGAATAATTTTGCAGGAAGTGCATTTTCTGCCCCATCTTTCGTGCAAGCAAAAAACGCAAAATTTCGTCGATCGACGAAAATTGTCGATTTGGGATGGAATTTCGAATTCGCTGAAAATCACTATCCCAGCCCAGAATCGCATGGCGAGTTCACTGGTGCAATCCGTTTTTCAAACAGATTGATAGTTTTCCAGAAATTCGCGAAAGACTGATCCGGCCATTTTTGGTAATTTTTTTAAAATTCGTCTCAGGGCTCATTTCTCGCCCAAATGCGATAAATAATGGAATTTTTCAACTCTATATTAAAGTTTAAAATTGTATTTTACTTCCTGAATAGAAATAGTTTGCATAACTTTGCAGAAAAGTGCATTTTCTGCCCCATTTTTCATGCAAGCAAAGAACGCTAAATTTCAAAGATTGACGAAAATTGTCGATTTGGGATGGAATTTCGAATTCACTGAATATCAGTTTCCCAGCCCAGAATCGCATAGCGAGTTCAGGGGTGCAATCCGTTTTTCAAACAGATGTTAGTTTTCCAGAAATTCGTGAAAAACGGAACCGGCCATTTTTGGTCGTTTTTTTAAAATTCGTCTCAGGGCTCATTTCTCGCCCAAATGTGGTAAAATATGGAATTATTAACTGTATATTAAAGTTTAAAATCGTGTTTTACTTCCTGAATAGAAATAGTTTGCATAATTTTGCAGAAAGTGCATTTTCTGCCCCATTTTTCATGGAATCAAAGAACACTAAATTTCAACGATTGACGAAAATTGTCGATTTGGGATGGAATTTTTAATTTGCTGAAAATCTGTATCCCAGCCCAGTTGCGCATTGCGAGTTCACTGGTGCAAACCGTTATTCAAACAGAATGTTAGTTTTCCAGAAATTCGCGATAAACTGAACCGGCCATCTTTGGTCATCTTTTTAAAATTCGCCTCAGAGCTCAATTCCTGCCCAAAACCGAACCAGCTAATTTTGGTCTTTTTTTAAAAATTCGTCACAGGGCTCATTTCTCGCCCAAATGCGGTAAATAATGGAATTTTTTAACTCAATATTAAAGTTTAAAGACGTATTTTACTTCCTGAATAGAAATAGTTTGCATAATTTTGCAGAAAAGTGCATTTTCTGCCCCATCATTCGTGCAAGCAAAAAACGCAAAATTTCGTCGATTGAAAATTGTGGATTTGGGATGGAAATTCGATTTCGTTGAAAATCAGTATCCCAGCCCAGAATCGCCTAGCGAGTTCACTGGTGCAATCAGTTTTCAATCAGATTGTTAGTTTTCCATAAATTCGCAAAAAACTGAACCGGCCATTTTTGGTCATTTTTTAAAAATTCGTCCCACGGCGCATTTTTCGTCCAAATGCGGTAAATAATGGAATTTTGCAACTCTATATTAAAGTTTAAAATCGTATTTTACTTCCTGAATAGAAATAGTTTGCATAATTTTTTAGAAAAGTACATTTTCTGCCCCATCTTTCGTGCAAGCAAAAAACGCAAAATTTGTCGATCGACGAAAATTGTCGATTTGGGATGGAATTCCGAATTCGCTGATAATCGATATCCCAGCCAAGAATCGCATGTCGAGTTCAGTGGTGCAATCCGTTTTTCAACCTGATTGTTAGTTTTCCAGAAATTGGCGAAATACTGAACCGGATATATTTTGTAATTTTTTTAAAAATTCGTCTCAGCGCCCATTTCTTGCCCAAATGCGGTAAATAATGGAATTTTTCAACTCAATATTAAAGTTTAAAATGGTATTTTACTACCTGAATAAAAATAGTTTGCATATTTTGCAGAAAATTGCATCTACTGCTCCATCTTTCGTGCAAGCAAAAAATGCAAATTATTGTCGATCGACGAAAATTGTCGATTTGGGATGAAAATTCGAATTCGCTGAAAATCAGTATTTCAGCCTAGAATCGCATGGCGAGTTCACTGATGGAATCCGTTTTGCAAACAGATTGATAGTTTTTCAGAAATTCGCGAAAAACTGAACCGGCCTTTTTTGGTCATGTTTCACGAACCAACGAACATGTTTTTCGCGATTTTCTCGAAAGTTAAGAGTCTGATCGAAAAACGGAAATCATTACTGAATTCGCCATGAAATTCCGGTTTAGAACGCAGAAACTTATTTTCAAATCTGAAAATCCAAAGTTTTGGTATTTTTGCGAATATCTCGGAAAGAAGGCGTCCAATCGACAAAAGGAGCGAAATTTGAAGTTACAATCTACGATCATGTTTCACACGATTTTCTCGAAAATCAAGAGTCGGATCGAAACAGGGACAACACCACTGAATTCGCTTGAAATTCCGGTTTAGGACGGAGAACATCGTTGAAATTCGAAAATACAAAAATTTTTCCCATTTTTTTGCGAATATCTCGCAAACAAGTCCTCCAATCGACAAAAGGAGCGAAATTTGAAGTCACAACCACCGATCAGGTTTTACGCGATTTTCTCGAGTCGCAACGAAAAACAGACTTTACCACTGAATTCGCCACGAAATTCCGGTTTAGGACGCAGAACATTGGGTTGGAATTCGAAAATCCAAACAATTTTCCTATATTCGCGAATATCTCGGAAACAAGTCCTCAAATCGACCAAAAAAGCGAAATTTGAAGTCAAAACCAACGAACATGTTTTTCGCGATTTTCTGGAAAATTAGGAGTCGGATCGAAAAAGAGACTTCACCACTGAATTTGCCACGAAATTCCGGTTTAGGACGCAGAACATTGGGTTGAAATTCAAAAATCCAAAAAATTTTCCCATTTTTTGCGAATATCTAGGAAACACGGCATCCAATCAAAAAAAGAAGCGGAATTTAAAGTCACAACACACGAGCATGTTTTTTGCGATTTTCTCGAAAATTAAGAGTCGGATCGAAAAAGAGACTTTACCACTGAATTCGGCTTAAAATTCCGGTTTAGGACGGGGAATATTGGGTTGAAATTCGAAAAACCAAACATTGTTTCCTATTTTCGCGAATATCTCAGAAACTAGTCCTCCAATCGACAAAAGGAACGAAATTGGAAGTAACAACCAACGAACATATTTTTCGCGATTTGCTCGAAAATGAACAGTCGGATCGAAAAAGGCACATCACCACTGAATTCGCCATTAAATTCCGGTTTAGGACGGAGAACATCGTTTAAATTCGAAAATCGAAAATTTTTTCCCATTTTTGCGAATATCTCGGAAACAAGGCGTCCAATCGACCAAAGGAGCGAAATTTGAAGTCACAATCAACGAAAATGTTTTTCGCGATTTTCTCGAAAATTAAGACGGATCGAAAATGGGACTACTCCACTGAATTCGCCTTAAAATTCCGGTTTAGAACGGGGAACATTGGGTTGAAATTCGAAAAACCAAACATTTTTCCTATTTTCGCGAATATGTCAGAAACAAGTCCTCCAATCGACAAAAGGACCGAAATTTGAACTCACAACCAACGAACATATTTTTCGCGATTTGCTCGAAAATGAACAGTCGGATCAAAAAAGGCACATAACCACTGAATTCGCCAAGAAATTCCGGTTTAGGACGGAGAACATTGGGTTGAAATTCGAAAATCCAAAACCTTTTCCCATTTTTGGGAAAATCTCGGAAACAAGGCCTCCAATCGAGAAAAGGAGCGAAATTTGAAATAACAACAGACGATCATGTTTTTGGCGATTTTCTCGAAAATTAACGGTCGGAGCGAAAAATAGGCCTTCACTACTGATTTCGCCATGAAATTACGGTTTAGGACGCAGAACATGAGCCTGAAATTCGAAAATCCAAAAATTTTTCCTATTTTTGCGAATATCCCGGTAACAAGACCTCCAATCGACAAAAGAAGAGAAATTTGAAATCACAACCAACGAACATGTTTTTTCGCGATTTTCTCAAAAATTAAAAGTCAGATCGGAAAACGGACTTCACTACTGAATTCACCATGAAATTCCGGTTTAGGACGCAGAACATTGTGTTGAAAGTCGAAAATCCAAAAAGTTTTCTTATTTTTGCGAATATCTCGGAAACAGGGCCTCCAATGGACAAAAAGGGCGAAATTTGAAATCACAACCAACGTTCTTGTTTTTCGCGATTTTCTCGAAAATTAAGAGTCGGATCGAAAAACGGACTTCACCACTGAATCCGCCATGAAGTTCCGGTTTAGGACGCTGAACATTAAGTTGAAATTCGAAAATCCAAACATTTTTTCCCATTTTTAAGAATATCTCGGAAACAAGGCCTCCACTCGAGAAAAGGAGCGAAATTTGAAATAACAACAGACCATCATGTTTTTCGCGATTTTCTCGAATATTAACGGTCGGAGCGAAAAATAGGCCTTCACTACTGATTTCGCCATGAATTTACGGTTTAGGAAGCAGAACATGAGCCTGAAATTCGAAAATCCAAAAATTTTTCCTATTTTTGCGAATATCCCGGTAACAAGACCTCCAATCGACAAAAGAAGAGAAACTTGAAATCACAACCAACGAACATGTTTTTCGCGATTTTCTCAAAAATTAAAAGTCAGATCGGAAAACGGACTTCACTACTGAATTCACCATGAAATTCCGGTATAGGACGCAGAACATTGTGTTGAAAGTCGAAAATTCAAAAAGTTTTCTTATTTTTGCGAATATCTCGGAAACAGGGCCTCCAATGGACAAAAAGGGCGAAATTTGAAATCACAACCAACGTTGTTGTTTTTCGCGATTTTCTCGAAAATTAAGAGTCGGATCGAAAAACGGACTTCACCACTGAATCCGCCATGAAGTTCCGGTTTAGGACGCTGATCATTAAGTTGAAATTCGAAAATCCAAACATTTTTCCCATTTTTAAGAATATCTCGGAAACAAGGCCTCCACTCGAGAAAAGGAGCGAAATTTGAAATAACAACAGACGATCATGTTTTTCGCGATTTTCTTGAAAATTAAGAGTCGGATCGAAAAACAGGCCTCACCACCGTATTCGCCATGAATTTCTCGTGTAGGACGCAGAATATTGTGTTGAAATTCGAAAATCGAAAAATTTTTCCTATTTTTGCGAATATCCCGGAAACAAGACCTCCAATCGACAAAAGGAGCGAAACTTGAAATCACAACCAACGAACATGTTTTTCACGATTTTCTCGAAAATTAAGAGTCGGATCGAAAAACGGACTTCACCACTGAATTCGCCACGAAATTCCGCTTTATAACACAGAACATTGGGTAGAAATTCAAAAATCCAAACATTTTTCCCATTTTTGCGAATATGTCGGAAACAGGGCCTTCAATCGACAAAAGGTGCCAAATTTCAAGTCACAACCTACGATCATGTTTTTCGCGATTTTCTCGAATATTAAGAGTCGGATCAAAAAAGGACTTCTCAACTGAATTCGCCATGAAATTCCAGTTTAGGACGCGGAAAATTGGGTTGAAATTCGAAAATACAAAAATTTTGCCTATTTTTCCGTATATCTCGGAAGCAAGTCCTCCAATCGACAAATGGAGCGAGATTTGAAATAACAACCAACAAACATATTTTTCGCGATTTTCTCGAAAATTCAGAGTCGGATCGAAAAATGGACTTCACCACTGTATTCCCCACGAAATTCCGGTTTCGGACGCAGAACATTAGGTTGAAATTCGAAAATACAAACAATTTTCCTATTGTCGCGTATATCTCGGAAACAAGTCCTCTAATCGACCAAAGGGGCGAAATTTGAAGTCACAACCAACGAACATGTTTTTCGCCATTTTCACGAAAATGAAGAGTCGGATCGAAAATCGGACTTCGCCACTGAATTCGTCTTGAAATTCCGGTTTAGGACGCAGAACATTGCGTTGAAATTCGAAAATGGAAACAATTTTCCTATTTTCGCGAATAACTCAGAAAGAAGTCCTCTAATCGACAAAAGAAGCGAAAAATGAAGTCACAAACAACGAACGTATTTTTCGCGATTTTCTCGAAAATTAGGAGTCGGGTCGAAAATCGGACTTCACCACTGAATTCGCCTTAAAATTCCGGTTTAGGACGCAGAACATTGGGTTGAAATTCGAAAATACAAAAAGTTTTCCCAATTTTGCGAATATCTTGGAAACAAGGTCTGTAATGGACAAAAGGAGCAAAATTTGAAATTACAACCAACGAACATATTTTTCGCGATTTTCTCGAAAATTAAGACTCGGATCGAAAAAGGGACATCACCACTGAATTCGCTATGAAATTCCGGTTTAAGACGCAGAACATTGGGTTGAAATTCGAAAATCGAAACAATTTTCCTATTTTCGCGAATATCTCGGAAACAAGTCCTCAAATCGACCAAAGGAGCGAAATATGAAGTCACAACCAACGAATATGTTTTTTGCGATTTTCTCGAATATTAAGAGTCGGATCAAAAAACGGACTTCACCACTGAATTCGCCATGAAATTCCAGTTTAGGACGCGGAAACCTGGGTTGAAATTCGAAAATACAAAAATATTTCCTATTTTTCCGAATATCTCGGAAGCAAGTCCTCCAATCGACAAATGGAGCGAGATTTGAAATAACAACCAACAAACATATTTTTCGCGATTTTCTCGAAAATTCAGAGTCGGATCGAAAAATGCACTTCACCACTGTATTCGCCACGAAATTCCGGTTTCGGACGCAGAACATTAGGTTGAAATTCGAAAATACAAACAATTTTCCTATTGTCGCGTATATCTCGGAAACAAGTCCTCCAATCGAACAAAGGGGCGAAATTTGAAGTCACAACCAACGAACATGTTTTTCGCGATTTTCTCGAAAATAAGAGTCGGATCGAAAAACGGGCTTCACCACTGAATTCGCCACGAAATTCCGGTTTAGGACGCAAAACATTGGGTTGAAATTCGAAAATCCAAACATTTTCCCCATTTTTGGGAATATGTAGGAAACAAGGCCTCCAATCGACAAAAGGAGCGAAATTTGAAATCACAACAGACAATCATGTTTTTTCGCGATTTTCTCGAAAATTAAGGGTCGAAGCGAAAAACGGCCTTCACCACTGATTTCACCATGAACTTCCGGTTTAGGAAGCAGAACATTGGGTTAAAATTCGAAAATCCAATTTTTTTTTAATTTTTTTGAATATCTCGGAAACAAGGCTTCCAATCGACAAAAGGAGCAAAATTTGAAGTTACAACCTACGATCATGATTCGCGGGATTTTTTCGAAAATTAAGAGTCAGTTCGGAAAACGGACTTCACCGCTCATTTTGCCATAAAATTCCGGTTTAGGACGCAGAACATTGGGTTAAAATTCGAAAATTAAAAATTTTTCCCCTTTTTGCGAATATCTTGAAAACAAGATCTTTAATAAACAAAAGGACCGAAATTAAAAATTACAACCAACGAACATGTTTTTCGCAATTTTCTCGAAAATTAAGAGTCGGATCGAAAAACGGACTTCACAAACTGAATTTGCCATGAAATTCCGGATTAGGCCGCAGAATATTGGGTGGAAATTCGAAAATTAAAACTGTTCGCTATTTTTGTGAATATCTCGGAAACAATGCCTCCAATCGGCAAAAGGAGCAAAATTTAAAATCACAACCACCGAACATGTTTTTCGCGATATTCTCGAAATTAAGAGTCCGATTTAAAAACGGACTTCACAACGGAATTCGCCAATAATTCCGGTTTAGGACGCAGATCATTGGGTTGAAATTCGCAATTCCAAAAATGTTTCCTATTTTTGCGAATACTCCGGAAACAAGCTTCTAATCGACAATAGGAGCGAAATTTGAAATCACATCCATCGATCATGTTTTCGCGATTTTCTGGATAATTAAGAGTCGGATCGAAAAGCGGACTTCACCACCGAATTCGCCATGAAATTCCGGTTTACGACGCAGAATATTGGGTTGAGATTCGAAGATTCAAAAATGTTTCCTATTTTTGCGAATATCTCAGAAAGAAGGCCTCCAATCGACAAAAGGAGCGAAATTTGAGATCACAACGAACGAACAGGTGATTCGCGATTTTCTCGAAACTTAACAGTCGGATCTAAAAACGGACTTCACCACTGAATTCGCCAGGAAATTCCGCTTTGAGACGCAGAACATTGGGTTGAAATTCGAATATCCAAATTTTTTCCCTATTTTTGCGAATATCTCGGAAATAAGGCTTTCAATCCACAAGAGGAGCGAAATTTGAAATCACAACCATCCATCATGATTTTCGCGATTTTCTCGAAAATTAAATGTCGGATCGAAAATCGGACGTCATCTCCGAATTTGCCATTAAATTCCGGTTAAGGACGCAGATCATTGGGTTGAAATTCGAAAATCCAAAAATTTTTCCTATTTTAGCGAATATAGCGGAAACAAAGCCTCCAATCGACAAAAGGAGCGAAATTTGAAATCACAACCAACGAACATGTTTTTCGCGATTTTCTCAAAAATTAAGAGTCGGATCGAAAAACTGACTTCACAAACTGAATTTGCATGAAATTCCGGTTCAGGACACAGAACATTGGGTTGAGATTCGAAAATCCAAAAATGTTTTATATTTTTGCGAATATCTCGGAAAGAAGGCGAGTATTTCGGAAAGGAATCGACAAAAGGAGCGAAATTTGAAATCACAACGAAGGAACATGTTTTTGGCGATTTTCTCGAAACTTAGAAATCCGATCGAAAAACGGACTTCACCAGCGAATTCGCCATGAAATTCCGGTTTAGGACGCAGAACATTGGGTTGAAATTCAAACATCCAAATTTTTTTCGTAGTTTTGCGAATATCTCGGAAACAAGGCCTCCAATCAACAATAGGAGCGAAATTTGAAGTCTCAACCTACGATTAGGTTTTTTGCGATTTTCTCTAAAATTAAGAGTCGGATCAAAAAACGGACGTCACCACTAAACTCGCCATGAAATTCCGGCTTGGACGCAGAACTTTGGGTTGAATTTCGAAAATCCAAAATTTTTTCCTATTGTTGCGAATATTACGGAAACAAGGCCTCCAAACGACAAGAGGAGCGAAATATGAAATCACATCCAACGAACTTGTTTTTCGCGATTTTCTCGAAAATTAAGAGTCGGATCGAAAAATGGAATTCACAAACTTAATTTGCCATGAAATTCCGGATTAGGACGCAGAACATTGGGTTGAAATTCAAAAATTCAGAAATGTTTCCTATTTTTGCGAATATTAAGATTTGGATCGAAAAACGGAGTTCACCACTGAATTTCTCCATGAAATTCCGGTTTAGGACGAAAACATTGGTATCAAATTCGAAAATCCAACAATTTTTCCCATTTTGTCGAATATCTCGGAAAAAAGGCATCCAATCGACAAAAGGAGCGAAATTAGAAGTTACAACCTACGATCATGTTTCTCGCGAATTTCCCGAAAATTAAGAGTCGGATCGAAAAACGGACTTCACCACAGAATTCGCAATGAAATTCCGGTTTAGGACGCAGAACATTGGGTTGAAATTCGAAAATCCTAAAAGTTTTCTTATTTTTGCCAATATCTCGAAAACAAGGCCTCCAATCGTAAAAAGGAGCGAAATTTGAAATCACAACCATCGATTTTGTTTTTCGCGATTTTCTCGAAAACTAAGAGTCGGATCCAACAACGGACTTGCCAACGAATTCGCCATGAAATTCCGGTTTAGGACGCAGAATATTGGGTTGAAATTGGAAAATCCAAAAAGATTTCCTATTTTTGCGAATATCTCGGAAACAAGGCCTCCAATCGACAAAAGGAGCGAAATTTAATATCTCAACACCGAACATGTTTTTCGCGATTTTCTCGAAAATTAAGAGTCGGATCGAAAAACTGACTTCACAAACAGAATTTGCCATGAAATTCCGGTTCAGGACGCAGAACATTGGGTTGAAATTCAAAAATCCACAAATGTTTCCTATTTTTGCGAATATCTCGGAAAGAAGTCCATGAAATTCCGGTTTAGGACGCAGTACATTTGGTTGAAACTTCAAAATCCAAATTTTTTTTCTATTTTTGCGAATATCTCGGAAACAAGGCCTCCAATCGACAAAAGGAGCGAAATTTGAAATCACAACCAACGCACATGTTTTTCGCGATTTCCTCGAAAATTAAGAGTCGGATCGAAAAACGGACTTCACGAACTTAATTTGCCATGAAATTCCGGATTAGGACGCAAAACATTGGGTTGAAATTCGAAAATTCAGAAATGTTTCCTATTTTTGCGAAGATCTCGGAAACAAGGCCTCCAATCGACAAACGGAGCGAAATTTAAAATCACAACCACCAAACATGTTTTTCGCGATTTTCTCGAAAATTAAAAGTCGGATCGAAAAAACGGACTTCACCTCCGAATTCGCCATGAAATTCCGGTTTAGGACGCAGAACATTCGGTTGAAATTCGAAAATCCAAAATTGTTTCCTATTTTTGCGGATAACTCGGAACAAAGGCGTCCAATCGACAAAAGGAGCGAAATTTGAAATCACAACCACAAATCAAGTTTTTCGAGATTTTCTCGAATATTAAGAGTCGGATCGAAAAACGGATTTCACCACTGATATCGCCATGGAAGCAGAATATTGGGTTGAAATTCGAAAATCCAAAATTGTTTTCTATTTTTGCGGATAACTCGGAACAAAGGCGTCCAATCGACAAAAGGAGCGAAATTTGAAATCACAACCACAAATCAAATTTTTCGCGATTTTCTCGAATATTAAGAGTCGGATCGAAAAACGGACTTCACCACTTATATCGCCATGAAATTCCGGTTGAGGAAGCAGAATATTGGGTTGAAATTCGAAAATCCAAAAATGTTTCTTATTTTTGCGAATATCTCGGAAACAAGGCCTCCAATCGACAAAAGGAGCAAAATTTGAAATCACAACCATCGATCACGTTTTTCGGTATTTTCTCGAAACATAAGAGTCGGGTTGGAAAACGGACTTCGCCAGTTAATTCGCCAAGATATTCCGGTTTAGGACGCAGAACATTGTGTTGATATTCAAAAATCCAAAAAGTTTTCTTATTTTTGCGAATATCTCGGAAACAGGGCCTCCAATGGACAAAAAGGGCGAAATTTGAAATCACAACCATCGTTCTTGTTTTTCGCGATTTTCTCGAAAATTAAGAGTCGGATCGAAAAACGGACTTCACCACCGAATTCGCCATGAAATTCCGGTTTAGGACGCAGAACATTGGGTTGAAATTCAAACATCCAAATTTTTTTCGTAGTTTTGCGAATATCTCGGAAACAAGGCCTCCAATCAACAATAGGAGCGAAATTTGAAGTCTCAACCTACGATTATGTTTTTTGCGATTTTCTCTAAAATTAAGAGTCGGATCAAAAAACGGACGTCACCACTAAACTCGCCATGAAATTCCGGCTTGGACGCAGAACTTTGGGTTGAATTTCGAAAATCCAAAATTTTTTCCTATTGTTGCAAATATTACGGAAACAAGGCCTCCAAACGACAAGAGGAGCGAAATATGAAATCACAACCAACGAACTTGTTTTTCGCGATTTTCTCGAAAATTAAGAGTCGGATCGAAAAACGGAATTCACAAACTTGATTTGCCATGAAATTCCGGATTAGGACGCAGAACATTGGGTTGAAATTCAAAAATTCAGAAATGTTTCCTATTTTTGCGAATATTAAGATTTGGATCGAAAAACGGAGTTCACCACTGAATTTCTCCATGAAATTCCGGTTTAGGACGAAAACATTGGTTTCAAATTCGAAAATCCAACAATTTTTTCCATTTTGTCGAATATCTCGGAAAAAAGGCATCCAATCGACAAAAGGAGCGAAATTAGAAGTTACAACCTACGATCATGTTTCTCGCGAATTTCCCGAAAATTAAGAGTCGGATCGAAAAACGGACTTCACCACAGAATTCGCAATGAAATTCCGGTTTAGGACGCAGAACATTGGGTTGAAATTCGAAAATCCTAAAAGTTTTCTTATTTTTGCCAATATCTCGAAAACAAGGCCTCCAATCGTAAAAAGGAGCGAAATTTGAAATCACAACCATCGATTTTGTTTTTCGCGATTTTCTCGAAAACTAAGAGTCGGATCCAAAAACGGACTTGCCAACGAATTCGCCATGAAATTCCGGTTTAGGACGCAGAATATTGGGTTGAAATTGGAAAATCCAAAAAGATTTCCTATTTTTGCGAATATCTCGGAAACAAGGCCTCCAATCGACAAAAGGAGCGAAATTTAATATCACAACACCGAACATGTTTTTCGCGATTTTCTCGAAAATTAAGAGTCGGTTCGAAAAACGGACTTCACCACTGAAATCGCCATGGTATTCCGAGTTAGGACACAGAACATTGCGTTGAAATTCGAGAATCCAAATTTTTTTCCTATTTTTGCGAATATCTCGGAAACAAGTCCTCCAATCCACAAAAGGAGCGAAATTTGAAATGACAACCATCCATCATGATTTTCGCGATTTTCTCGAATATTCAGAGTCGGATCGAAAAACGGATTTCACCACTGAATTCGCCATGAAAGTTCGGTTTAGGACGCAGAACATTTGGTTGAAATTCGAAAATCCAATTTTTTTTTTTCTATTTTTGCGAATAACTCGGAAACAAGGCCTCCAATCGACAAAAGAAGCGAAATTTGAAATCTCAACCAACGAACAAGTTTTTTGCGATTTTCCCGAAAATTAAGAGTCGGATCGAAAAACGGACTTCACCACAGAATTCGCAATGAAATTCCGGTTTAGGACGCAGAACATTGGGTTGAAATTCGAAAATCCTAAAAGTTTTCTTATTTTTGCCAATATCTCGAAAACAAGGCCTCCAATCGTAAAAAGGAGCGAAATTTGAAATCACAACCATCGATTTTGTTTTTCGCGATTTTCTCGAAAACTAAGAGTCGGATCCAAAAACGGACTTGCCAACGAATTCGCCATGAAATTCCGGTTTAGGACGCAGAATATTGGGTTGAAATTGGAAAATCCAAAAAGATTTCCTATTTTTGCGAATATCTCGGAAACAAGGCCTCCAATCGACAAAAGGAGCGAAATTTAATATCACAACACCGGACATGTTTTTCGCGATTTTCTCGAAAATTAAGAGTCGGTTCGAAAAACGGACTTCACCACTGAAATCGCCATGGTATTCCGAGTTAGGACACAGAACATTGCGTTGAAATTCGAGAATCCAATTTTTTTTCCTATTTTTGCGAATATCTCGGAAACAAGTCCTCCAATCCACAAAAGGAGCGAAATTTGAAATGACAACCATCCATCATGATTTTCGCGATTTTCTCGAATATTCAGAGTCGGATCGAAAAACGGATTTCACCACTGAATTCGCCATGAAAGTTCGGTTTAGGACGCAGAACATTTGGTTGAAATTCGAAAATCCAATTTTTTTTTTCTATTTTTGCGAATAACTCGGAAACAAAGCCTCCAATCGACAAAAGAAGCGAAATTTGAAATCTCAACCAACGAACAAGTTTTTTGCGATTTTCTCGAAAATTAAGAGTCGGATCGAAAAACTGACTTCACAAACAGAATTTGCCATGAAATTCCGGTTCAGGACGCAGAACATTGGGTTGAGATTCAAAAATCCACAAATGTTTCCTATTTTTGCGAATATCTCGGAAACAAGGCCTCCAATCGACAAAAGGAGCGAAATTTGAAATCACAACCAACGCACATGTTTTTCGCGATTTCCTCGAAAATTAAGAGTCGGATCGAAAAACAGACTTCACGAACTTAATTTGCCATGAAATTCCGGATTAGGACGCAAAACATTGGGTTGAAATTCGAAAATTCAGAAATGTTTCCTATTTTTTCCGAATATCTCGGAAACAAGGCCTCCAATCGACAAACGGAGCGAAATTTAAAATCACAACCACCAAACATGTTTTTCGCGATTTTCTCGAAAATTAAAAGTCGGATCGAAAAACGGACTTCACCACAGAATTCGCAATGAAATTCCGGTTTAGGACGCAGAACATTGGGTTGAAATTCGAAAATCCTAAAAGTTTTCTTATTTTTGCCAATATCTCGAAAACAAGGCCTCCAATCGTAAAAAGGAGCGAAATTTGAAATCACAACCATCGATTTTGTTTTTCGCGATTTTCTCGAAAACTAAGAGTTGGATCCAAAAACGGACTTGCCAACGAATTCGCCATGAAATTCCGGTTTAGGACGCAGAATATTGGGTTGAAATTGGAAAATCCAAAAAGATTTCCTATTTTTGCGAATATCTCGGAAACAAGGCCTCCAATCGACAAAAGGAGCGAAATTTAATATCACAACACCGGACATGTTTTTTGCGATTTTCTCGAAAATTAAGAGTCGGTTCGAAAAACGGACTTCACCACTGAAATCGCCATGGTATTCCGAGTTAGGACACAGAACATTGCGTTGAAATTCGAGAATCCAATTTTTTTTCCTATTTTTGCGAATATCTCGGAAACAAGTCCTCCAATCCACAAAAGGAGCGAAATTTGAAATGACAACCATCCATCATGATTTTCGCGATTTTCTCGAATATTCAGAGTCGGATCGAAAAACGGATTTCACCACTGAATTCGCCATGAAATTCCGGTTTAGGACGCAGAACATTCGGTTGAAATTCGAAAATCCAAAATTGTTTCCTATTTTTGCGGATAACTCGGAACAAAGGCGTCCAATCGACAAAAGGAGCGAAATTTGAAATCACAACCACAAATCAAGTTTTTCGAGATTTTCTCGAATATTAAGAGTCGGATCGAAAAACGGATTTCACCACGGATATCGCCATGGAAGCAGAATATTGGGTTGAAATTCGAAAATCCAAAAATGTTTCTTATTTTTGGGAATATCTCGGAAACAAGGCCGACAAAAGGAGCGAATTTTGAAATCACAACCATCGATCACGTTTTTCGCAATTTTCTCGAAACATAAGAGTCGGATCGGAAAACGGACTTCGCCAGTTAATTCGCCATGATATTCCGGTTTAGGACGCAGAACATTGTGTTGATATTCGAAAATCCAAAAAGTTTTCTTATTTTTGCGAATATCTCGGAAACAGGGCCTCCAATGGACCAAAAGGGCGAAATTTGAAATCAAAACCATCGTTCTTGTTTTTCGCGATTTTCTCGAAAATTAAGAGTCGGGTCGAAAAACGGACTTCACCACCGAATTCGCCATGAAATTCCGGTTTAGGAAGCAGAATATTGGGTTGAAATTCGAAAATTAAAATATATTTTTTTTTATATATGTTTTTCGCGATTTTCTCGACAATTATGAGTCGGATCGGAAAACGGACTTCACAAACTGAATTTGCCATGAAATTCCGGATCAGGACGCAGAACATTGGGTTGAAATTCGAAAATTCAGAAATATTTCCTATTTTTGCGAATATTAAGATTTGGATCGAAAAACGGAGTTCACCACTGAATTTCTCCATGAAATTCCGGTTTAGGACGAAAACATTGGTTGGAAATTCGAAAATCCAACAATTTTACCTATTTTGGCGAATATCTCGGAAAAAAGGCATCCAACCGACAAAAGGAGCGAAATTAGAAGTTACAACCTACGATCATGTTTCTCGCGAATTTCTCGAAAATTAAGAGTCGGATCGAAAAACGGAATTCACCACAGAATTCGCAATGAAATTCCGGTTTAGGACGCAGAACATATGGTTGAAATTCGAGAATCCACAAATTTTTCCTTTTTTTGCGAATATCTCGAAAACAAGGCCTCCAATCGACAAAAGGAGCGACATTCGAAATCATAACTAACAAACTGGTTTTTCGCGGTTTTCTCGAAAATTAATGGTCGAATCGAAAAACGGACTGCACCACTCAATTCGCCATGAAATTCCGGTTTAGGACGCAGAACAGTCGGTTAAAATTCGAAAATCGAACAATTTTTCCGATTTGTGCAATTATCTCGGAAACAAGGCCTCCAATCGACAAAAGGTGCAAAATTTGAAATCACAAACAACGATCATGTTTTTCTTGATTTTCTCGAAAATTAAGAGTCGGATTGAAAAATGGACTTCACCAATGAATTCGCCATGAAATTTCGTTTTAGGACGCAGAACATTGGGTTGAAATTCGAAAATCCAAATATTTTTCCTATTTTTGCGAATATCTCGGAAACAAGGCCTCCAATCGACAAAAGGAGCGAAATTTAAAAGCACAACCAACCAACATGTTTTTCGCGATTTTCTCGAAAATTAAGAGTCGGATCGAAAAACGGACTTCACCACTGAATTCGCCATGAAAATCCTGTTTAGGACGCAGAACATTGGGTTGAATTTCGCAAATCCAAAATTTTTTCCTATTTTTGCGATTATCTCGGGAACAAGGCCTCCAATCGACAAAAGGAGCGAAATTTGAAGTCACAACCTACGATCATGTTTATCGTGATTTTCTCGAATATTAAGAGTCCGATCGAAAAACGGACTACACCACTGATTTCGCCATGAAATTCCGGTTTAAGACGCAGAACATCGGGTGTAAATTCAAAATTCCAAAAAGTTTTCCTATTTTTGCGAATATCTCGGAAACAAGGCCTCCAATCGACAAAAGGAGCGAAATTTGAAATCACATCCATTGATCATGTTTTTCGCGATTTTCTGGAAAATTAAAAGTCGGATCGAAAAAACGGACGTCACTACCGAATTCGCCATGAAATTCCGGTTTAGGACGCAGAACATTTAATTGAAACTTCAAAATCCTATTTTTTTTTCTATTTTTGCAAATATCTCGGAAACAAGTCCTCCAATCGACAAAAGGAGGAAAATTTGAAATTACAACCAGAAATCAAGTTTTTCGCGATTTTCTCGAATATTAAGAGTCGGATCGAAAAACGGACTTCACCAGGGAATTCGCCATGAAATTCCGGTTAAGGACGCAGAACATTGGGTTGAAATTCGAAAATCCAATAATGTTTTCTATTTTGCGAATATCTCGGATACAAGGCCTCCAATCGACAAAAGGAGCGAAATTTGAAATCACAACCATCGATCACGTTTTTCGCTATTTTCTCGAAACATAAGAGTCGGATCGGAAAACGGACTTCGCCAGTTATTTCGCCATGATATTCCGGTTTAGGACGCAGAACATTGTGTTGAAATTCGAAAATCCAAAAAGTTTTCTTATTTTTGCGAATATCTCGGAAACAGGGCCTCCAATGGACAAAAAGGGCGAAATTTGAAATCACAACCATCGTTCTTGTTTTTCGCGATTTTCTCGAAAATTAAGAGTCGGATCGAAAAAACGGACTTCACCACCGAATTCGCCATGAAATTCCGGTTTAGGACGTAGAACATTGGGTTGAAATTCGAAAATCCATTTTTTTTCTTATTTTTGCGAATATCTCGGAAACAAGGCTTCCAATCCACAAAAGGAGCGAAATTTGAAATCACAACAAACGAACATGTTTTTCGCGATTTCCTCGATAATTAAGAGTCGGATCGAAAAACGGACTTCAGCACTGAATTCGCCATGAAATTCCGGTTAAGGACGCAGAACATTGCGTTGATATTCGAAAATCCAAAAATTTTTCCTATTTTTGCGAATATCTCGGAAACAAGGCCTTTAATCGCGAAAAGGAGCGAAATTTGAAATGACAGCCAACGGACATGTTTTTTAGCGATTTGCTCGAAAATTAAATGTCGGATCGAAAAACGGACTTCACCACTGAATTTGCCATAAATTCCGGTTTAGGACGGAGCACATTGGGTTGAAATTCGAAAATCCAAAAATTTTTCCTATTTTTGCGAATATCTCGGAAACAAGGCCTCCAATCGGCAAAAGGAGCGAAATTTGAAATCACAACGAGCGAACAGGTTTTTCGCGATTTTTTCGATACTTAAGAGTCGGATAGAAAAACGGACTTCACCACTGAATTCCCAATGAAATTCCGGTTTAGGACGCAGAACATTGGGTTGAAATTCGAAAATCCAAAAAGTTTTCCTATTTTTGGGAATATCTCGGAAACAAGGCCTCCAATCGACAAAAGGAGCGAAATTTCAAATCACAACCACCGAACACGTTTTTCGCGATTTTCTCGAAAATTAAGAGGACTTCACCACTGAAATCGCCATAAAATTCCGGTTAAGACGCTGAACATTTCGTTGAAATTCGAAAATCCAAAAATTTTCTTATTTTTGCGAATATCTCGGAAACAAGGCCTTCAATTGGCAAAAGGAGCGAAATTTGAAATCACAACCAACGGACATGTTTTTAGCGATTTTCTTGAATATTAAGAGTCGATTGAAAAACGGACTTCACCACATAAAATTCCGTCCTAGGACGCACAATCATGGGGTGAAATTCGAAAATCGAAAATTTTTTTCGTTTTTCGCGAATATCTCGGAAACGGGGCGTTCTATCGCAAAAAGGGGCTTCATCGGTAATCACTACCTACGATCAGGTTTTTCGCGAAATTCTCGAAAATTAAGAGTCGGATCGAAAAAACGGACTTCACTACTGCATTCGCCATTCCGTCCTAGCACGCCCAACTTTGGGGTGAATTTCGAAAATCGAAAAATTTTTTGGTTTTTCGCGAATATCTCGGAAACGGGGCGTCCTATCGCAAAATGGGGCTTAATTGGTGATCACTTCCTACGATCAGGTTTTTTCGCGAATTTCTTGAAAATTAAGAGTCGGATGGAAAACCGGACTTCACCACTGCATTCGCTATAAAATTCCGTTCTAGGACGCACATTGGGGTGAATTTGGAAAATCGAAAATTTGTTTCGTTTTTCGCGAATATCTCGGAAACGGGGTGTCCTATCACCAAAAGGGGCTTAATTGGTGATCACTACCTTCGATCAGGTTTTTCGCGAATTTCTCGAAAATTAAGAGTCGGAACGAAAAACGGTCTTCACCATTGCATTCGCCATAAAATTCCGTCCTAGGACGCACAACATTTGGGTGAAATTCGAAAATCGAAAATTTTTTTCGTTTTTCGTGAATATCTCGGAAACGGGGCGTGCTATCGCAAAAAGGGGCTTAATTGGTGATCACTACCTACGATCAGGTTTTTTCGGGAATTTCTTGAAAATTAAGAGTCGGATCGAAAAACGGACTTCACCACTGCATTCGCCATAAAATTCCTTGCCAGGACGCACAACTTTGGGGTGAAATTCGAAAATCGAAACTTTTTTTCGTTTTTAGCGAATATCTCGGAAAGAGGCGTCGGATTGCCAAAAGGGGCAAAATTCGTGTTCCTTACCCACGATACTATGAATTCGGCATTTCACAGAATTTTAGGTTGGGACACCAAATTTGGCCTTTGTGGTCGAGTCGACGCTTAGTTTTTGAGATATTCCCGAAAAACGGAAAAAATTCTGAATTCGGAATTAACTCTGAAATTTGGGGTTTAGCATGGAAATTCGGGACAAATTCACTGGTAATGGCTGTTTTTCGATCCGACTGATAATTTATCAGAAAATCGCGTTATACCTGTTCGGAGGTTGGGAGCCTAAATTTGGCCTCTTTTTTCGATTCGACGCTTGGTTTTCGACATATTCGGGAAAATCAAAAAATGTTTCGATTTACGTAAATAACCTTAGAAATCTGCGTCATAGCACGGAATTTCATGGGAAATTCACTGGTGAGGTCCGTTTTTTCGATCTGACTCTTGGTTTTTCAGAAAATCACGAAAAACTTGATTGTAGGTTAGAGACCAAATTTTGCCTCCTCTTTTCGATCCGACGGTTGGTTTTCGAGATATTCCCTAAAACTGTGAAAGCTTCGGTTTTTGAAGTTAACCCTGGAAATCTCCGTCCTAGCACGGAATTTCAGGTTGGGACACCAAATTTGGACTCTTTTGTCGATCTAACGCTTGGTTTTCGAGATATTCGCGAAAAACGGAAAACAATTTGAAATTCGAACTTAACCCTGAAAATCTGCGTCCCAGCATGGAATTTTATGGCAAATTAACTGGTGAAGTCTCTTTTTCGATCCGACTCTTAGTTTTTCAGAAAATCGCGAAAAACGTTATCGTAGGTTGGGGTACCATATTTGGTACCTTTTTTTGATCCGACGCTTAGTTTTCGAGATATTCGCGAAAAGTGAAAAAGTTTTGAATTTCGAAGTTAACCTAGGAAATCTGCGTTGTAGCACGGAATTTGAGGTTGGGACACCAAATTTTGCTTCTTTTGTCGATGTAACGCTTAGTTTTAGAGATATTCGCGAAAACGGGAAAAAAAATTGAATTTCGAACTTAACCCTGAAAATCTGCGTCCTAGCTCAGAATTTCAGGGCAAATTCACTAGTGAGGTCCGTTTTTCGATCCAACACTTAGTTTTTCAGAAAATCGCGAAAAACCTGATCGTATGTTGGAAGTCTAAATTTGGCCTCTTTTTTCGATCCGACGCTTGGTTTTCGAGATATTTGCGAAAAACGGAGTTTTGATTTTTGAAGTTAACCCTGGAAATCTCCGTCCTAGCACGGAATTTCAGGTTGGGACACCAAATTTGGCTTCTTTTGTCGATTTGACGCTTGGTTTTCGAGATATTAGCGAAAAACTGAAAAAGTTTCGAGTTTAACCCTGGAAATCTCAGTCCTAGCAGGGAATTTCAGGTTGGGAGAGCAATTTTGCCCGCTTTTGTCGATGTTTTGTCTTTAGTTTTCGAGATATTTGCAAAAAACGGAAAAATTGTTCGTTTTTCGAATTTCACCCCAATGTTGTGCGTCCTAGCACGGAATTTCATGGTATATTCAGTGGTGAAGTCCGTATTTCGATCGACTCTTAGTTTTTCAGAAAATCGTGAAAAACGTGGTCGCAGATTGGGAGACCATATTTGGCCTCTTTTTTCGATCCGACGCTTGGTTTTTGAGATATTCCCGAAAAACGGAAAAAGTTTTGATTTTCGAAGTTGACCCTGTAAATCTGCATTCTAACACGGAATTTCAGTTTGGGACACCAAATTTGTCTCTTTTGTCTATCGGACGCTTATTTTTCGAGATATTTGCAAAAGTCGGAAAAAATTCGAATTTCGAAATTAACCCTGAAAATCTGCGTCCTAGCACGGAATTTCATGGCAAATTCACTGGTGAAGTCTGTTTCTCGAACCGACCGTTTTTCAAAAAACGGCGAAAAACGTGATTGTATTTTGGGAGATCACATTTGGCCTCTTTTTTCCATCCGACGCTTGGGTTTCGAGATATTCGCGAAGAACGGAAAAAATTTACAATTTTCGAAATGATATTTTGCGAATATTTTGCGTCCTAACACAGACTTTCATGGCAAATTCACTGGCGAAGTCCGTTTTTCGTTTCGACTCTTATTTATTTATTTTAATTTATTTTAGATCGCTGTGAAACGTCTTGCTCATAAGTGATCAAAATCTAGTTTACAATTTTACATAAAAAATATTACAATTACATAAACATACATTTCAATGAATTATATAAACATACATACATTACATAAACATACATTACAAACATTTAACTCTTCATTCAATATTACAGGCATGTGATATTGATGATATCACATGGCAATGATACAGGCATGTGAGTATCAATAAAGGAACTATTAAATATATTTGTCTAATTTAGTGTCACATAGGAATTTAATAATGTTTTTACACTCTGAAATGGAATTCAATAAACAATGGATATCCGAATCAATTTGTAAGTTTTTTCTGATGTTAGTAGTGAAAGGACATTCCACTAATAAATGGGATGTAGAAATAGTTTGACCACAATTTGGACAGGGGGCTGGATTCATCTTTTGAAATAAATAACAGTGACTCAAATTGAAATGGCCAATTCGGAGCCTTGATAAAATGACTTGTGTTTTCTTTTAAAGTTCAGAAGAAGAAGAAGATGAAGAAGAAGAGGAGCTTCTAGTACCGAATTTCTAACTTGACGTAATTTTGAATGTTTTGATTTCTATTTCAAATCCCATATCTTTAATGCTGATGATTGAAGAAGTTTTTTCAAGTCTTGAAGGGAACCAGAGATGGAGTTATTGGGTAAAGGAAGTTTAGAAGCATTCTTTGCTGAGGTGTCAGGATCTTCATTTCCCTTTATCCCTCGATGGGAAGGGATCCATGTAAGGGTGACGGTACAATGATTTTGGACCAAGGATAGAAGACGTTCTTGAATTTCTTGAATAAAAGGATTTTTTGATAGTTTATTTTGAATAGCGGATATAACTGATAGAGAATCTGTGAAAATAACCAAATCTGACAATGTTCTATTTTGTAAAAAGAGATCTAACGCTTTAATAATTGCCCAGACTTTGCAGGAAAAAATAGAAAAGAAGTCTGGTATACGAATAATATAATTAATTTGAGGGTGATATAAAATTATAGAACCTCCATTACCACCTTCTTGTTTTGAACCGTCTGTGAAAAAAATTGGTTATTAATGAATTTGTCTTGAATTGAAGAAAAATACGAGAAAATAGCAGATGAGGGTAAATCTGAATGTGGAATATTTGTAAAATCTACATTAATTGGAGTGAACGAGGACCAAAGAGGAATGGGATTTAATCGTTTTTGATAAAGTAATGGAGGGTCAATAGAGAATTCAGAAATATATTTGGAAATTCTTATACAAAGTGATTTTGGAAGAGAAGAAAATTTATTGTAACCTTGCTGATTTAAGGATTCAAAGATATATTTGTTAGTAGGATTAAAAGGAGAAATAAATGGTGAATATGAAAATTTTAAACAAATTAATTTCCATCTTAATTCTAGAGGAATTAAACCAGCTTCTGCAAGAAGACTAGTAACTGGACTGGATCTAAATGCTCCTAAACTTAAACGGCATGCAGAATTAATGATTGGATCTAATTTTTGTAAAAGAGTAGTTTTGCAGAACTATAAACTATTGAACCATAATCAATTTTTGACTGAATAATTGCTTTACAAATGTTGATTAAAATATATGTATCTGCTCCCCATTTTAATGATGATAATGTTTTTAATATATTTAGTCGAGCATAACAGTTAGCTTTCAAAGTATTAATATGATATTTCCATGAATGCTTTTCATCAAAATAAATTCCAAGAATTTTGCAGATATTGGTTCTTTTTAATTGCCGATTATCAATCATTAAATGGACTGTTGATTGAAGAATTTTCTGATTTCTTGAAAAAATAATAAATTCGGATTTATTTTTTGAGATAATAAATCCTGAATCTTTTGCCCAAAAGGTGAGTTGATTGAGGGCACGTTGCATTAATTGAATTGTAAATTTTAAATTCTTTCCGGTACAATGAAGGGTAATATCGTCCGCAAATAAAAACCATTTAATTGGTGGTTTTATTACATTCTACACTTCATTAATTGCTATTAAAAAAGGATAACACTAATTACTGATCCTTGAGGTAAACCATTTTCTAATTCCAATTTGGAAGTACAATCATTACATCGTACTTTGATATATCTTTTAATTAAAAATTTGTTTATAAAAGCTAGCATATTTTCAGTAATTTTCAATTTTTGTAAAATTATAAGGAGACGAGATTTTGATATCATTTCGTAGGCTTTTTCTATATCTAATAAAACCAATATCACATGATGATTTTGAGAAAAGGCATTACAAATTTCAGTGTCTATGTTCACCAGATGATCTTGAGAAGAGAGAGAAGGTTATTTGTTTCTAAATACCATTTAAGTCTGTTACTAACTAATTTTTTCATTAATTTACACATAGTACACGTTAAAGAAATTGGTCTGAAATTTGAAGGATTCGTATGATCTTTATTTTGTTTAGGGATAGGAAGAACAATAGATTCAGTCCATTGATGAGGGAAAGATTGAGAAATCCAAATTGTATTGAAAATATGAAGTAAGTGTTGGATTCCAGTTTCAGGTAAATTTTTCAAAAAGGAATACGGAATATCATCAGGACCAGAAGAAGAGTTGGTAATATTTTGTAAAACTGTAAGGAGTTCTCCTATAAAAAATGGTTTATTAAAATCGTCATCATTATTGTTAGATACTTGGCATAATGAATCTTGAATATCCAAAATATTGTGGTTAGAAAGAGGAAGAGAATTAGAGTCATAATTTTTTGGGCTAGAATTGTTAGCAAAAGTTCTAGTTAATAATTTATTAATATTTTGAGATCCATATTGTTTAATTTCTTGATCATCAGTTAAGTATGGTGGAAGAAGAGGAGAAGTGTTACCAGTTAAAGATTTAATTTTTTTCCATATAAGGGATGTGGATGATTGTTTTCTGATGGATGAGGTGAAATCTTGGATTGATTTAATCATAGTAGATTTACGAACCAATCTAGCTTTTGCTCGTGCCTTTTTATATTCAACTTTAAATTCTATAGTTTGATATTTTTCAAACTTCCTGAAAGCTTTTCTTTTATTTTTGATTGCTGAATTATATTCCTCATTCCACCACGGAACTTGGTGTTTGCGGATGATTCCAGAACTTTTAGGGATTGAGGACTTCGCTGAGGATAATAATAAATTAATAAAATCTTGGATGATGTTATGAATAATATAAGATGGAGATAATACTGAGACAGGAAGATTAGGAATATTTTGTTTTAAATCTTGGGTGAATAAAGGCCAATTTGCTTGATTTATTAGCCATTTAGGATGAATTCTTTTAACTTCTTTAAGTAAATTTGAAGTTAAATTGATAAAAATTGGGTAATGGTCACTGTCATATAAATTATCACTAGAGTTCCATGAAATATTAAAAGCAATATTTTTTGAAACTAAACTAAGAGCTACGGCACTTTCTGAAGAATTATTTACATTGAAATTAGTGAATTTACCAGTATTTAAAAGAATTAATTCATTGTGATTTGTTATCCATCCTTCAATTAATTTTCCACGCACATCTATTTTATGAGAACCCCATAAGGGATTATGACTGTTAAAATCTCCAACCAATAAGAATGATTTCGAGAGTTGATTGCAGATATTGTTTAATTCTTCTATTTTAATTTCTTGGCTGTGGGGAAGATAAATATTACAAATGGTAATATTGTAGTTGAGTTTTATTTGAGCCGTCGTAACTTCTAAAGGAGAGTTTATGGGAATTTGATGTAAGAATTTTTTTCATTTTATAAAAATTGCCACTCCTCCGCTTGCTATAAGGGAGTTGTTTCTGTTAGTAAATGTTGATTTGTAACCTTTAAGTCGTCCACAGTGATCATTTTTTAAGTTTGTCTCTTGTAAACATATAACATTAGGATTATATTCATTAATAAGAAGTTTGAGGTAAAAGGCTTTCTTCTATAAAAACCATTACAATTCCATTGAAGAATATCCATACAATAAAAATTTTAACAAAAGAAATGTGGAGAAAATTGGTAACATTAATTGGGAACTGAAGGATTGTCTTTCAAATTTTCTTCTAAATTTTTAAAAAAAACGGGAACAACGATTTTTATATCCTGGATTTGGTAATGTTGAATAAATATCTCTAAGCATATTTATCATGGCTGGAAAATCTTCGGAAAATTATTTTGCTATTTGGGCAGTACAATGATTCCCTTTAGTTCTGTCGAAGAAATTTAATAACTGAGAGATAGATAAAGGGTAATTTTTGTCTTGAGCTTCGAGGGCTGTTTTTGTAGAAGACCATGTCTGTGAATCAATTGTGTCACAATTCTTTTTTACTTTTTTATGAATCTTGGTAGATTGATTTTTTTTAACTTTTCTGTGTCCTTAAGTTTTGAATCATCAATATTAGAGGATTCTAAATTATCTGAAAGACCAAAATCGCTCCCAGAAAAGTTATTTGGTGAGTTTATGGTCGAAGTAACGGAAGATAATGGGCGTTTTGATCTGGTGGAGGCATTAGGAAGATTTAGTTCCATTCTAGTATCAGTTGAATTAAGAGGAGTTGAAAGTGTTGGTTGAGGAACACATGCAGAAGGTGCGGTTAATGTCTGATTAATTAATGGACAGACATTTACATTCGTATCTTCCTCTGGATAATTAGAACTTGTATTGATGTATGCTTCATCGATTACAACTGAAGATTCATTTGTATTCACTTGTGGAGATTGCGATGGGAATTTTTCTTGAAGGTTGAAATTAAGTATTTCTCTGGTCAGGTCTTGATTCGGTTCAATAGGAGTGGGTGATACTGTATTGCTTTGTATTGAGCAAGAAAGTGGGCGTTTATGTGTATTTTGCTCAAATGTCTGTGTTTAAATTTCAGGGTTTCTACTATTATCTTTTGGTAGCTTATTTTTTCCCATAATTGTGACTGAAATAGTCTCTTGAGTTTTCAGAACAGGAAATTCCCTATCTATGTGCCTGATCACTTCTGATGTTTGTTTCATTATGAGGGTTTTGTTCGTATTCTGTATCCTTATCCACTGATTATTGGGATTTTCATCACAATTCTTTGCAAGATGTCCTTGTTGTTTATATATAAAACAAGAGATGTTTTTTGTGGTTAGGTAAATCCAATAAGTTGTATTATCATAAGTAATGTTGACTGAGGGTGGAATATTATTTATGTCCTCAGGATGTACATAGATTTGCCTTCTGAAACTGTGTGAAAAACCTGGGGCGCTGATTCCGGCACGAAGGAATGACAAGCTTGAACCTAACCTCACATTGAAACATCTTATCTTTTCTTCTAGTATTTTGTGTGGAATAACAGGGCATACATTGGATAAGATTAGTCTTTTAAATTTAGTTAGGAGAGGTCTGATTTCCACTGTTTGTTTCCAATTTTGATGAATTGTTTGTTATCTATTATGTTGTCTACTAATTGTTTGGACGTAAGATATATGCACACTCTGTTCATAGAAATTTTTGATGCAAATCTGACATTTGCAGGTTCAACTAGATTACCTATAGCTAGATATAATCGTTGAGGGAAATACCTTCGATAGCATCCATTGTAATAGCTTGATCCTTTGTCGGGAACAATGTTCTTTGGGTTATAGTGGCGTAAGATTTTGTTGGTACATTTTTGTTGTCCTTAATTCCATCCATGAGCCCACTGCTTGAAGAGAGCATTGCGGACTATGAAGAATGAAATTCTTGGAACATTGAAATATAATATCCAAAGGATAACTTTCGTGGCTGACGGCGTCGCAAGACGAGCCGGACACTACTCACTCACGATGAACGACCGTAGACCTTTCTATTTACAGTTTGTAGGTTACACAGGAGTCAGTGTTAAAACCACTACACCAGTCTACTCACAACTCGCAAAGCTGTCTCGAAAAAACGATCCGACTCTTAGTTCTCGAGAAATTCGCGAAAAACGTGATCGTAGGTTGGGATACCAAATTTGGCTCCCTTTTTCGACCTGACGCAATGTTTTCGAGGTATTGTCGAAAAACAGAAAAATTTTTCGAAAACTTTTTTCGTTTTTCGCGAATATTTTGAAAACTATACGTCGTATCGGAAAAAGGAACCAAATTTGGTCGCCCAACCTACGATCAAGTTTTTCGCGAATTTCTCGAAAACTAAGGATTGACGAAATTTTGCGTTTTTCGCTTGCTTAAAAGAATGAGCAGAAAATGCACTTTCTTTGTTCTTTGTTCATTTTTAAAAAATTACCAAAATTGGCTGATTCAGTATTTGGCGAATTTCTGGAAAACTAACAATCTGTTTGAAAAACGGAGTTTCCAAGGGAACTCGTCTTGCGATTCGGGGATGGAATATTGTTTTTCAGCGAATTCGAAATTCCGTCCAAAATCGTAAATTTTCGTCTTTCTGTT
Organism: Acheta domesticus; assembly: GCA_031308135.1. NCBI lineage: Eukaryota > Metazoa > Arthropoda > Insecta > Orthoptera > Gryllidae > Acheta > Acheta domesticus. The sequence continues at coordinate 113,422,048 of JAHLJT010004567.1, read as the reverse complement.
GTGACAAAATCGACAATTTGAGTCGATTTTTCGACAAAAATGCACGTTTTCGAAATATTATTCATACTATCTCTATTCAGGAAGTTAAATACGATTTCTAATTTTAATATATTAACTAATATATTAATATATTTTATAATATATAATATACAAAATACAATGGGAATTGATAGGATTTTCATTATATTTCAGCATCGAAATTGATGGAGAGTGAAAGTAAGAATAGGGGGCCCCTATATTAATCTAGGCCCAAGGGCCCCCAATGCTATTAAAACGGCCCTGACAAAGACTGCTACAGGTTGAGGAAAATGACCCTAATGGACCTCCAGAATACAAGAACGGAACCATCAACAGAAAAACTGTCCAGATACACGAGATCGCGCAGACTATAGAGCCATTCCACGTCAAATCGCACAAGAGTTGACACGACATTTTTTAAATGCACGATATTTTTTTTCTTAAATCTGGACATCAAAAAAAGAGACACGTATTTTTTTATTTGCCTGAAAATTGATTATTTGTGTAGTTATGGCTCTATTAAATTGTGGAATGTGCAGGTACTTCACAAAATAAGATCAATTATCTCTCCGAATGTACCAAATATAAAAATGTCTGGTTTGTGTCATTTAATACTTTGAAATGTGTATTTTATTCCTCTCTAAATAAATTTTTCAAAAAATATTTTTTTCATTTTAAAAAATGTATTTGTTTCAAACGAAGTACAATTTCTATATAAACTCGAAGAGATAAAGATTTGAAAAAAATATAGGCGTGTTCCTTGTTCAATTTTCTATAAAATACAACAAGAAAAAAAGTGGCCACTCCACACATACAGTTCTAAGAAAATCAATTGTAAGTATGAGGGCGCACTCTGCCTACCCATGCACTAACGAATTGTGTTCGGCCAGTCTTTGATGCAAGTGCTAAAGAACTAAAAAAAATGACCGTCTGCCTGATAAGAGTTTCAAGAGTTATTAGTATTTCAGATGTTCACTCTGCCCCCAGAATGTATGACACTCTGTCATACATATTTTTGTGGGTAACATCGTGGGTGACTTGTGGGTCATCTATGTTCTTATGGGTGAGAGCGAAACGAATTGAAATACGAGCCATTCCACGTCAAATCGCACTCGAATTGACACGACTATTTAAAAAAAAATGACACGAATATATGGCATTCATTCTGGATATTAAAAAGAGGCACGTGTTTCTTTATTTACCTGAAAATTGTTTATTTGTGTAGTTTTGTTTATATTAATTTTTGAAATTTACGCGTACTTTGCTAAATATGATTAATTGACACTCTGAATGTATTTAACATAAAAAATACTGGTTTGTTTCGTTTAATTTTTTGATATGTGTATTTTATTAATCTGTAAATTACTTTCTCGAAAAATAAATATTTCATTAAAAATTGTAATTATTTTTAAAAAACTAATATTTCTTCATGAAATCTCTCAGATTAAAATTTGAAAAAATAGGCATATTTCTTGTTCAATTTTCTACCAAACATAACAAGAAAAAAGTGGGCACTCAACACGTATAGATAAAAAACATCAATTGCAATTATGGTATTCGGGCGCGTGGTTCCTGCCCCTGCACTAACGAATTGTGTTCGATCAGTCTTGGATACTAATGCCGACGAACAATAAAAAGAATGACCCTCTGCCTGATTTGGGCCTGAAAGGAATTGAACCTCTTCCTGAAGCAGAGTGATCGTAAGTAAATTGTTTGCATGAGATTAAAGGGTGAATATTAGTTAATACATTCGAAATAGTAATAATGTAATGTGAATATTGACTTTCGCTTGCTCACTTCATTCTTGTAAAGATTTTTAAAATTTAACTTTGCAAACTGGTAGTTAAGAGTTGTTTGATTAGTTTTACTATCAAGTAGTTTCTGTTAATTTGTGTAAAGATGAGATCGCGGAACTATTAGAAATGTTAACATTCCCCTACTGTTCTGCAGAAGTCGGGTTCTCGTTTCGAGCGATCACTGACTATACCGAGCGCGCGTGGCCGAAAGTAGTGCGAGCGGAGTGGACGATTGAGAATCAGAGCAAGGAGGATGAATACGTCGGGTTTGTTTACATCAGCTTTTTTCTAAGGGCGAACGAAGTATAGAATGCGGCCTATTCAAGGTACTTACCCACATACTTACGGCAAGGCTGGCGAAACTAGTAGATTCAATCATACCAGACCAACAATTCGGATTCAGGGGAGGAAGATCCACACTGATGCTGTGAGAAGTCTGCAGCGAGAGATAGAGATAACACTCAGCACACCGGGCGGGAAGCTACAGTAGTATTATTTTAGCGTGGCCGCTCAAGGTCGCGGTCTCAGAACTACCGGAAGAGTTCATTCTTCAAACATAGCTGTTTTGGGGGAGCGCGTCCTTTCTCAGCACGTCTTGACAGTCCTACTCCAGTTGTGTAAACATTGACCCTGACTGTCCGTATCTGCGAGGTGCATGCTTCCAGTTGCGTTTCCTATTAGAGTGGAGCATTTGTACGTGATTCGGAAGTTGTGTTTTAAGTGATTATCGTTCTGTTAGTGATTATTGCAATGCGTCCGGTTCAGAGCAAGTTGCATTAGGGCGGGCTTCACAGTCAGAAACGTAAAGTAGTTGCCAAGGTATATAATTCTATGAAGAGAGAAAGAAATGGTGTTAAAAATGTCACAGCAGTTCTTAAGAGAGTGGCAGATGCTACGGATGTTTCGGGATGACCTATTCGCGGACTTAATAAGAAAATGAATTCTATTGAACCTAGAGAATCGTGTTCATATTGAACTTCTACTAAAGAGAGGAAAAGGAAGAACGTGGAATCCGCTCTCCAGAGTTTCAATGAGAGTCATTCACCGCACAATTATTTAATGCACTATATCAAGAAATGGTTATTTGGAAAAGGCGCAAACGATAGAAATGCTAGTTATGATAGTGAGGAAACGGGAAACAGTGGAAAAGATTAAGATAATGGCGGCAGAGCCGCGACATCACGTGAATTTAGTGCTTCTTCACTACCGAACGAAGACACTACAGCAAAGTAATTTCCAAGTAAGTTCGCTAGCACGTGCGGTGCGAATGTTTTTGGATTGGGCAGACGCGCGAAAGCCGCCTCCTGGCTCCCTCCCCACCACTTTCAGGTTCCCCCTCTACTCGCGAATCCCAGCGGCCACGCTAGAAAAATTTAGCTGTACATGTAGTGTTCATAGACTTTTCAAAAGCCTCCGACCTGCTCAATCGCGAACTGCTAGTCCGAAAGTTAGAAGCCATAATAGGAGAGACCCACTATATAACAATAGTGAAAGATATATTGTCAAACAATAGCATATTAATTGAAGACAACATTTCAAAATCAGCAGCAATGGTGCAAACCAACGGAGTGCTTCAAGGGAACCCAATAAGCCCGCTCCTATTTAACATAGCAACAGCAGACGTGACACAAGCGATCAATTGCAACGCCAACATCTAAATTTGTACAGGCGATATGGCGATCACCGCCAGCCGCGAAGACTTGCAAGAATCTTTGGACAGTATAGCAAACTGGGCGAAAAGAAATTATCTAAAAAATAAACGAAGAAAAGACGTATGGTTTTAAGGAAAGGAGGAAAATTGCTAAAGCGCAGGAAGTAGCTTTAAACGGTAAAGTTTTGGACACTGTAAACAGCTTCAAATACATGCAAACCAGAGGTTCCATATACACGCTACGCGTGTAATGGGCAGAACAATCGCAGCTACCAAAGCAATGAATGACATTAAAGACCTACCCAAGATGTCACTGAACGCGGCCCTATCTTAAAAAAAGTACCTATAGCTACAAACGGCCTGCAATTAGTCTGGGAACACCTCAATGTAAATAACCTGAAAAGAATAGAGAAAGTAAAAGCCACTTATCCAAAAAGAGTGATGAGTATCTCGAAATTCACACCATTACGCCTCGTTTACGAGCTAGCAAGAGAGCCCTTCTTCATTGAAGACTTGAGATGCAAGATGCTTCTACCGTCCACACAGAGCTACAAAATACTACTAACGGAACTACAACAAAAGAAAATTGGGATATGGAGGGACTTTTATTCTACTGACGCAATGATCATACGCGAGTGGGAAAGAGCAAATTATGAACTGCGACATATGGTGACAAGATTGGCAGTGCATGGATTTCATTTCAAAGTGTGTGCAACTGAACAGTATCATGAACCAAGTGAAGACTGCGTGTGCAAGCTCTGTGGCGAACTGTATCGGAGGTATCACGTAATGACGTGTGAAAATAGTCACAAGCATCAACAAATTTTCTCTGAAGAGTATACTGCGATTTTTGTAGGAAGAGCTCTCAAGGTAACTCAAATCCCATCTTCGCGATGGAATATGTCACGGCATTTCGTATCATTCACAGTCGTTCCGCTAGATTTCGCACGATCGCGACCGTATGAAGCAGTGCTTGCGATCATGCGACTTCTACCGGCAAGACCGAGAAAAGACGCGAAATGCCGTGACATATTCCATCGCGAAGATGGGATTTGAGTTATCTTGAGAGCTCTTCCTAGAAAAATCGCAGTATAGCAATCATTTGCAGATTTTGCACTTTTCTTATTTAATTTAATTAACTTCCTTTAGCTTTTTGATTGTAGTTTTCACAAACTGACACTACACAATTCTGCATGTTCACAGAATATAATAAAATTAGTTCCTTAACCTAACCTCAACTTGTAACCACAAACACACACACGCACTCCAAAAATCATCTTCGTCACTGATACTCTAAAAACACTTTAAGTTAATGATGTATAATCTAAATCGGATCATGTATATTTTCGGCATCACCAATACTTTACAAATCGCGACCAAACCGCTAACAACAAACACATATCAGTATTTCACATGACATGTTGCTTTAACGTTCTCGACTGTGACGTTATGCGACTAAAATGTTTTCCACTGAGCAGCCCCTGGAGTTCGCGTTACAGGGGGAGGGGGTATCCAAAATACTCGAAATTTGCGTTACGAAATATGTGAACTATTCCTTATCGTCCAATTGTACTAATTTTTATTTTTACTTAATTTTCCAAAATGGGATCCTCCGCCTCCTTTGCTATGGATTCGGCCTTGGGCCCATATTTGCATTGATTTTTCTGTACTCATCTACCTAGAGGTGCCAAAAAATCGCAGAAATATCTCCGTAATAGTCGTTTATGGGTGAGGGTAATTACTAAGGTAATGGAAGGAAGGGCAAAACTGGGGTGATCATTGGTGCCGAGACCATTCCGTCGCCTAATAAAGCAAACCACAATCGTGGCTGTACAGGTCGGCTTGTTTAATATTTTAACCGTGCTTATAAACTTAATTTACTTAGTTATGCTTAGCTAACTGAATTGGAGGGGAAAACACAGTGGAATAAAATAAAAAACGAATAAATATTATTTATGGATATATATGTATTATAAATATTCATATATTTTAAATATGACATCACAGTTTCAACTTATTAAAATACAGTTATATACATACAAAATAAATGTTCTGCAAATGCTTCAAATATTTCTCTGTACATTAAGTAAACAATTACAAATGTTAAGAGCAGCAGTAGTAGTAAGACATCTAATTTTCAGATTTGTAAGCCCTTGTAAAATTTCTCTGCAACAATCCAATGAATGTTACACGAATTATGAACCTCATAAACAATATGCAGGCTCTGCAATTTTTTTTAACTTTTGGCCAATAGCATCAATTATGCAATGCAATTTTGGACTGGAGTAAGTATTTTGTTAGAAATTCTTTTTAATTTGCTTTTATTATTATTATTATTTCTGTAATCATATTATTCAATTAATTTGTTCTCAAATGTTATCATATATGATATGTTTGAAATTTCATGGAATATTTTATCAAAATTTTATTTGTTTAATGGAAGTACAGACTTTCTCTTGAAGCTTTTCAGTCCCATTTTAGATTCTCCTCATAAACTCCCCTACATCAATTGAAAAATGAAATACTGAATTTTTGTTTCAATACAAAACTGTATCAATTCCATCTGGTTTATTATTTTTGAAACATACAATTTTGTTTTAAAAATCTTTTTTCATGGCACTTCTTGAATACTTTTTAAACATGAATAGTGTAATCTTGTTTCTCTCTATCACGTTCTTGACGATATCTGCAAAACACATAATAGAATTTGGATGTAATAAACAGAAATTATACACATCAAAACATATAAAATGTTTTTGAAAGTAGAAAATTTTGTTTCTCTTCTGAAGGCTTTTTTATTCCTAAGAGTACCTATGTGGAAGAGTAAGTTGTAATACAGATGTGCGAGTTCGATATGAGAATAATGCAATTAACATCAACATGCTTATAACATTGAGATAAGATCTCATGCTAACTTAAAAGCCAGGAAATTCTGACAATCACAATGCAGATAATATTACTTACAGAGATATTCAGCTTCAAAAATATTAATTTGTAATTCATATGCGTGTTAGTGTCACTCATTTGATTCTTAAAATACCTTGAACTGTTCAAGACCCATCATTTTTTATTTAGCATGATTAAACTGCTGCAACATAAATACTGTTGTAAATGAAATTTAAATGCTCTTGAATCCTCTAATGAGGATTTTCCAATTAAACTTTTAGTGACAGATAAGTAAAACATATTCACCATGTTGTCAGGCAACCTGGTAATTACATTCACCTTGTAAAAATGTGAATAGATAGCCAGAAATTTTGGAAATTTTCAATGAGAAAAGTTGGAAGGAGAGAGATTTATTGTGTGCATCATGATATCTTTCTAAACAAATCAATGAAATGAACTAGTGAAGTGAAATGTTCTGGCAATGCATTTCTCAAAAATGTAATATCAGATTTTGTACAGAACAAATTATATTTGTTAAACAGCAAAACAATCAAGTAATATTGTAAAAAGTTGTGAGAAATTTAACTATGTAAATTGTAATATTCTATAATAAAGTTGCAACTAATATTTATTCATGAAGATATTCCCAACACTTCTAATATGCTACAGTGAAATTTATATATTATTTTTATCATTATTGAGCCATTTAAATGGGTTGACTTTTTTGAGGAGGTGAATGAAACAGGAAAAATTGTAATGTATGTCATTTAACAATCCAGTTTTTTTATAAAACAAATTATAGGAAGCTTTTAAGCTAATAATTAACATTAAAAGCATATCCAAAAGAAATTAAGTTTTGCACACAACAAAATTTGGTGACAATTTGCCACATAGGTAGAGACTGATTGGGATGTGTGCCATTACTAAACTCAGAACTGTTCCCACAAAATCTTTTGAATGCCAAATTTATACTTAAAATAAGTATAAATTTGGCTTCAGCTTTCCTTTCATTGAAAGGAAATTCATTCAAGAAAATACAAACAGAAAATTTATGTTGGTCAGTAACTTTCAAATGTTTTCATTCCAAGGACTATTTGAAAACTTAGATTGAAAGCAATATACTTTTTAACAATACTTCAAGTCATAAGAACCACAGTGCTATTATTTTCAGTGTTTAAAATTTTTAATACATGATAATAAATGATAAATGTTATAAGGTTAACAAATAACTGAAAATGTATTAAATACTAATGCACTGAATTACATTAACATGTACAATTGTATTGAATCCTCAATTTATTAAAAAAATTCATTTAAAAAATTTTTCAAACTTGCATCTGCTCAAATTGCCAAGAACCTTGAGTGGTCTATTGGTACAGATTGAGAATCACTGCATTTAGTGACATGAACTTGAATCTTGAAGGTGCAAGACCATTAATTACTTCTCATGGATTACTTATCTCTAGTTGTTTATTGATTGATGTACAAACCTTTTAACAAGAGTTGATAATTCTTGTTCAAGTTCCTCATGTCGAAATAATGGAAGAGCAGGGATATTTTCACGACCCGCTTCTCTATCACATTCTGCCTCTGATAATTCCTGGCCATCCGAGAAGCCAGAGGGGGGCTGCAGAGGTACTACCTCTTGACAGACTGGTCCACTGTTTGGGTTTTGTCTGAAAGACAAAACATGTAATAAGATGGTGAACAGATCAAATCCTTCCCTAAAAAATTCTAGATTTGGCATTTTGCCACTGCAGCACCTACTTGCACTACCTGGATGGCGTCCCCCTGCGTACCATGCCTCGTCGATTCCTGTGGCTCACCTCAGGAGATGCTTCTGTAGATTCTGTGCTTGAATCCAATTCAAAAACTGAGTCTCCTGAAAGATTACAGTTTTTGTCTTATTGATCTACAATTAAAAAGCAAATTACAACACACATAAATGGTCAATAATGAACCATTTCACAATGTTTTTGCAATAATGGGAAACAATTTTATTCAAATTTTTGTTTTGTTAACTCTTGGAATTGTACTTGGATATGGATAAGGATATTACTTATTGTAAGGAGAATGATGAGGCATAAAATGTATGAAGTTGAGGAATGTTTGAAGAAAAAGAGAAAAAAAAGAGAGAGAAAAGTAAGAAAAAAGAAGAAAATAGTTATTGTGGTAAGCTTCTAAAGAAATACAGGAAATTAACAAAAAATTGTTTTTTGAATAAGGATATCAGTTATTATACACAAAGTAAGGATACATATTTATAGAATGTGTTGGAGACAAAAATCATAGTATAAAAATTATAGAAAATGTTAAAAATTACATAAATTCATCTAATAATTAACTGACTAATAAGAAATGAGGATAACAGAAATATTAAAGTATTGAAAAATTATGTTAATTAATTTATCAATTGTTTAGCAATTTCAAACAAGAAATAGATGATAAAATTATGTGGTACTGACCATGGTGAGGTGTTTTGTTTGACCTATGATTGGCTGGAGGCAATCGGTACTGTGTAGGATGAGATTTAGATTCTCTGCGTCGTGGACTGCCAACACCTGTGCTGCTGTCTGAATCTGAACGTTCACGTTCTGCCCCAACTGAACAACTGCGAGAGTGCCCAAATCCAATTCCACTGCTGCTGCTATGACTCTCACGATGGTTTTGGTTGGGAGGTGATTTATTACGTCGATGGTGACTTGAGTTGGCTGCAGCTACAGACACAGGCAGTGTCTGCTGACTTGAAATGCATGAGATTTCTGCACAAGGCATTTCTAAAATTAGTACAAATAACATATTCAAATTGGCATTCTTTTCATACTTTATATTTGTCATAGGTATGTAGGTCATTCATTCCAATTTCACACATTCCATTTCACTCCAAATATTTAATACTTTTCATATTTACAGTTTTTCTACTGGGCATTCTGTGACTCTCTTCTCAAAAATTTTAAAACATGCACAAAAGAAATTAAATAATATTTTTTTGAAAAAATTTCCAGAGATCACAAAATGATTGTTCTTTTGTGGGATTAAAAAAAAGAGAGAGAGAGAGAATTTTATCACTCAGTCAGGGCATCATCAAATGAAGGGTATTTTCTAAAAATATGAATACCTCAAAAGTATAAAGTTTCAAAATCTTTTAAATCTATAAAACCTTTTTGTCTTAATCATCAAATATTCAACCCTTTATTTTTTCATCATGCAGCTTCTGTGAGTTTCTAGCTTTCAAATTGTAATTTTTCTTGATATAAAGTAGGCCTATATGACTTGTTTTTGGTCTCATGACACATTGATTTGTCATACAACTTGTGCCTTGTCTGAAATAAATGATTCCACAATCATTCAATAAAATAAATGATTTTATATCCTGATATTATTCTTATGTTTACAAGTTTGCTCCGTAGAATGACCAATTGACTAAACCTAACTTATTTACCATCTACATTGATATAATCTACAAATATTCAGGATTGGGCAGTATTTAAATACTTGTATTTGAAATACATACTTTAAATACATTTTATATTTGAAAATACTGTGTTTTTGAGATTTTTGGACATGCATGTAGAGATGTATTTAAATACATAAAGTAGGTTTATTAAAAAAATAAATACTTACACCATTTTAAATACAGACAAAGAAATTTAGAACAAGGATAGTTTCTTTTTGTTTGATTCTGTCAGTGAATGCTTTATTGAAAAAAAATTAAAAGCTCCTCTCAGCTGTTGAATTTGGATTTTCTTCTTTTCTAAATGATAAATCTAAATCATTAAAAATGATGGACAATTACCGACAATAAAAAAAAAGTATTTATTTGTTATAACACTAGTTTATGTTCATCCATGCCAATTGAATGACTGTTTCCTTTTGCAGATTTTATATATTCACCAACAAGGATTTTATTGTGTGATGATTTAATTGAAAAATTATTTGTTTTAAAAAGAAATTCCATTTCCATGTGTTAGATGTATTTTTTACATCATTTTATATTTGAAAATGTTTCTACATATTGCTAAAATTCATTACAATGGTTATTGTTTAAAAATGTACTACTTAAGTCTGTCAATTACTAATTTATTGTAATTGACAATTACAATATGCAATAAAAAATATACAATACAAAATTGTTATATATTTACTTGAGTAGTTTAGCTCAAGTGAAGTATATTAACTTGAGTGAGTATTTTTATATTTTGAGTGAACTTTTATATTTAACACATCAAATCCTAATGTATTTTGTGTATGCATTTAAATACTTATTTATAAAGTAGTTTTGCAATTTAATATTAAATTTAAAGTATTTTGCCCAACCCTGCAAATATCACACAAAATGTGAGTATAATTTTTAAACATGCACAGTTTTCTCTATTAAAAAGACAAAGTGGACAGAACAGTTTGTATTAAAAAATGAAATTGTTTTTTCTCAATTTATGGCCAGATTTATCAATAATTGTATTATGTAATTCATAGAACTACATTTGGAAACATGTTCTTTTAAATGCTTGACTGTGATTGTTTGTGCACAAAATTTAGACCAAGAAAATGTATTCTATGTCAATGCACTCTTATAATTCAAATTTAGAAGATAAAGAAGAATTTCTTCAGAAATATAACTCCTCAATGGTTCTAACACTTTAAAACCTGTCTTGACTGCAAAAATAAAAAATTGTTTTCAAACATTTAATGAAACTTTAATTTTGAAAAATAGAAATGTAACAAATACATATCCTTTCCAATGCCAAAAAGAAAACATTCTAATAACATGTTCATTCGTCTCCTAGTGAACAATTTGTAATTTTTAACTTGTTTCTATTCTGTGAATTTACATTTTCTTAATTACAGAAATTATATTTTTGAGGAAAAGAAGTGTCAACTTATTACTTTTATATACAAAATATTGAGCACAATGCAAACAATTATAAACAAGAATAGAAATGATTATATAATGTGAACTACAGCAACCACTACAAAAGAAGCATACAAGAACCATACAGTTAACCCAAAATATAAAAATTGAATGCAATAATTGCTTTTGCAAAGCACACTTTTACTTTCATGATTTTTTTTTTTTTTTTAATATCCTATGTATCTCTTCACTCACCCAAACTAAGACCATCTGGTGGGCTTTTTGAACATCTGGATATTTTTATTTCTGCGGAATTGCGTGAACCATTGGATTTAGCTCTCACACGAGAGTAATAGTCCTTGTTGGATTTGCTGCCATAACCTGAAGTACTAGGACGCGGCTGGCCAGCATAACACTCCTGTTGGCTGAATGTCTGGAACTGCATGGAGTAGTCCATGGTCTGGTTGGCATTACCTGTTCCAGGTAAGCTGAAGGTAGCATATGGGCAGATCTCGTAGTCTTGGCCTGAACAATATGGCAAATTTTATAGTTTTTGTTTACCGAAGACCGAATGACCATAGACAAACTCCATGGTTGATAGGAAGTGCTTATGAAACACATCAGAAACTAATAAATTTTTAAATTATTGCAAGATATTTTATAATTTTTTTTAACTTTTAAAGATTATGACTGAGTTGTTTATTAAATGAAATTACATTCAATTCTGTGCCAACAGAAGGTTATTACTATTTTCATATATCCCTTTTCACTCACAGTCATACATTTTTTGAAATTTACACAAAGGTACCTGAAGTGTCACTGCCTTTCTGGACACTTAGCGATGAGTCTCCTTTTCTTGCAGGAGAAGGAGAATACAACTGACCACCTTGACTACCTTGTTGGTCATTATTACGTTGGTTTTCCAATTCGGCCAATGACTTAGCTCCATAGCCAGAGTCACCTGGTTTATAACCTGCATAATGCCTGGATAGAAAATATTATTTTGATTTAAGAAACATTTTGGAGTTACTTTTACAAATGATACCCAATGTTTGTTAACCTTTTATTATTTAATATTTTAATTCGTATCAATTAGAAAACAACTATTCATACTTACCGTCTATGTACAATAATACAGACGCAAATAGATGCTGCAATAGTACATATGATTCCAGAAACAATTGGAATGATCACATTAAGATGTGTGTAAAAAGAACCTTGCTGTTCAGAAGTATCAGGAACCATTTCTGAGAGAAGTGTGTCTGTGGAGAACAAAATGAATATTTTTCTATGCCAAAATATAATTAATTATAGTAATAAATAGTTGGTGCTGACCTCCTCCTCTTGTTTTTGTGGCAAACACAAATTCCTGTGTGCTAGAACCAGCATCATTGTGAGCTGTGACTTTCAAAGCATACCAAGTGGCAGGAGTAAGATCTGGTATGATAAGTTCTTCTTGTTGGATATTGTTTGAAACTAATGTCCAAGAACTTTGTGTACGTGCTCTATATTCTACTACAAAATACTGAAGTGGACAACCACCACTTGGCCAAGCATCCAGGAAGAGTGTTACTGATGTTGAGTTAACCACCAACAAATCATCTTGTAAAGGAATTCTTGGAGCTATTGAAGTGAGGGGGGAAAAAAATTGAGTTAACAATTGAATTAAAAATGTAAGTATTATAAGCACAACTTCATGAACTCTGGAATCCCTACCCTCAAATCTTTACAAATATTAGTTGAATTATGAATACAAGAAAGCAGCAAGCAGTACTGACAATATTTGATGACCAGAAATTTCCTTTTGAAAAATGCGAAATGAGAGTTCAAGAAAGTATATTTCTGAAGAAATTCTTCTTTATCTTCTAAATTTGAATTATAACAGTGCGTTGACATAGAATACATTTTCTTGGTCTAAATTTTGTGCACAAACAATCACAGTCAAGCATTTAAAAGAACATGTTTCCAAATGTAGTTCTATGAATTACATAATACAATTATTGATAAATCTGGCCATAATTAAGAGAGTTCAAGCACCTAACTTATCATAATATTTATCTTTATAAATACCTGATCCCTTGGTATTGGCAGTTACCACTGAGCTTGATTTGCTGTTTCCTACTCCATTTATAGCAGTAAGATATAACTGATAAACAGAACCACACTTAACACCATCTAAAGTGTATGTCTTGCGATCTGGGTCAATAGATAATTCTTGCCATTCACCAAACTCTCGTTTATAGTTTAAAGTATAACCTAAAACATTCAATACAATATAACATCTTGTACAAACAGAATGTTTTAATAAAAAACAATATCAAAGCATCAGATTTTATGTACCTGTAATTGGGCTTCCACCATTGTCAACAACTTTCCATTGTAAGGATATGGTTCGCATAGTTGTTGCTGGGATGGTTAATACTGGCTGACTTGGTGGAACTTGAACTATAAGCCCATATGACACTTCGTCTTTGCCAAAAACATTTTCTGCTAAACAAGAATAATTACCAGCATCATCAGGTTTTAAAGGACCCATAGCAAGACTGCCATCTGCAAGAACTCTATGTGACCTATTTCCTGAAGTAGTTGTTAGTATGGTTCCAGAAGGACTTCTCCACTGTCGATTGGGTGCAGGTAAACCAACAGCGTGACATGCAAGAACAACATTTTTGCCTGCTCCAGCAATGACTTGTTGTGAAAAAGAAGCTATTCGAGCTGGTACTGAAAATACACATTTTCTTTTAAGAAATTTGAAATAAATGAGAAATTATTAAAATTTCCATACATAAAATTAGATTATTCTGTTTTACCTCTTGATATTGGAGATTGAGGTACTTTATTGCTGGGTGGACCTTCTCCAACAAGAGTAGATGCTGTTACCCAAAACTCATAACGCTGAAATTCTTTTAGACGACGAGCTTCATAAATCAGTTCACGATCTCCAAATACAGTTTCTTTATGAAGATCCTGCTGAAAAGCAAAATTGTAGGATAAATGAATAAAGGAAATAGCTAAAAGATTCTGTGTTTAGTATGAAATCATTATACTACAATTTGTTAAATAAATAGCAATATGAGGTAATCCACATTAAAAAAAATGTGTTTCATAATTCATGCTAACTTAATGTGACAAAGACAACATTAAAATTTATTACCTTATTTCCATGTTGAGGTAATGTTTGTATGTAAACATTATATTTTATGATGTTGCCATTAGGTTCTAGAGGTCTTGTCCATGCTACCATAATGCTGTCAGATGTCATGACCAGTGCTTTGATCTGTTCTGGTGGCCCTGGCACTATTGAAATTAATACTTGTTAATAGAGGAACACTCAATGGGTCACAGTTGACTCAAATTCATAGGTACAAGAAACTTACTGTCTTCCTCTGTCATACAGTATACTGGCGATGAACGAATGCCTTCTCCTGCTGAGGTAAAGGCCAATACTCTAACACTATAGTTAGAAAATTTTGCTAGCCCATGCAAATTTGTTTCTAAATTTGTAGTTTTCTTCACTTCCACATCTCCTGAACCTAAAATTCAAATTTTATTTTCTGTGTTATTAGTTTCCAATGAGTGCAGAAACTGAAAGAAAATTATGCAGCCTCTGGCCATGTGAGAGGTGTCTATGGTTTTGTTAGATATCCAGGAACTCAGGAAAAATATCAAAACAATTAACATTTCAATTTTTACTGAAAAAAGCATTCCCCCTATTCTAATACCCAGTTTGTCTCTGTTTGTGTTAATATTGGCTAACTTGGTGGAACTTGAACTATAAGCACACATGAGCTCTATATTATTGCAGTAATTGTGAAGACTATTTTACTTAAAATATTTAATTTGTTGCAATATTATAAGAAAGTATTTTATTTGTTATTCTTCAGCAATATGCGAATTCCTTTTTGGAAAATCATTTTATGTGGTTTTGTTAGTGTGTTAAATTAAATAGTTTTATTTAATTTCAATATTTATTAACCAATAAAATATTTAAGACAAATATTCTGTTGAAAACTTTATAATGAGGAAGTAAGGAATCTTATTTGATTACGCCTTGTTGGTGCTCAAAGTAGTATTGTGTTTGGTAATGTCACCAAATTATAAAAAAAATATTGCCTACAATTATTATAACATGGGTTGTATTCAACACATGGAAATACCTTTGTGGGTGTTGACATTTTTGTAGAAAACTTTGTAACCTTCTATGTTGCCATTCCGATGTTCTGGTGCAGGTGGATTCCAACGCACTCTGATACTTTGAGGAGATAGAGCAGAGCAGCGCAAGTCTTGGGGAGGCATATCCGGAACTATAAATGAATGCCATGGGCCAAAAATATGCAAGTTAATAAAACATGAAAACAATTTAATAACAGAAAGTAAACCATAAAAAGAGAATTTGAGTTATTCACATCCCATTCCTCCATGTAACTCATACTTCCACGAAGAAACTTGAAACAATTTTTTTTTTTTTCTCAATAGTTCAATGGGTCAATTTAAATAATTCAATGGTTTTCTGTGGAAAACCATTTTTAAAGATATTTATAAACAACCTCCACTTTTCATCCCTTACCCAGGTTACCTACACTCTCTCTCAATATTGAATAACATTTAAGCTCTCAACACAACCCCGCAAAGAATAATTCAAACTGGATATGTTTAACTTTTGATAGCCATCATAATTCCTTAGTGAGGAAATTCATTCAATGGACAACATTACTTGTGCAAATTAAATCAATTGACAAGTTTTTCTGTTGTATTTTTTGTAGATTTGTTAGGGAAAGAAGTGATTTATTGATTGAGGGTACAAAATTGTTAATCAATCAATAATTAATTATTGATTGTAGGGGATGAAAGGGGGTAAATGTCTGAAAACAAAGCAATAATAATGTGAGACACCAATAAGTATAAAAATTGTAAGTGAATACAGTGCAGTGTGAGAATGATCCCAAACACTTTAAGCAAGGACTGTTGAGCTTTGATGCAAAATCATGCTACACTTACATAATGACACAGACAAGCCTGAAGTAACAAGCAAAATGGGTAAGTCTCAATGAATGAACACAGTTACATAAGGACCATTAATAATGTGCATTTCTTAACATTTATAAAGAGAATATAATGAAAATCAACACATAGAACAGGATAGAAATGAAAAGGAGTAAGGTACTGAAATAACACCTACAAGATGACTAAGAACAAAAGGAAGAAAAGAGTTAATGGAAGTGTTGCAGTCTGTTCATGAGAAATAAATATTTCATAACAAATGACTAAAATTAGAATGGTTGTCATGAAAGACAATGTTTCGTAAATATTTTACCATTTCACCTTTTTCAGAAATATCATTATGCCATTGAGTTCATTTCATTAACAAGAAAGAAAAAACAGGAAAGGAATCACAATTATTGCTCGCTTGAGAATGAAAAATCAAATTCAAAATGAAATGGGGTATAATTTTCTATTGCAAGAGTTACTTTAATAATTTGTGAGTAAAAGTTTTGATATTCATTATTTTTTTTAAATAAGAGAGTGTTTAATTTTTTTCTTGTTAGGAAAGAGAGATATAAAAAGAGAAAAAGATGGCTTGTGCACTGGGATTAAAAACATAGATCATGCAATATTTACCTACCACCCTCCAATGTTGTGACAATTTGAGGTGGAGATGCAGGACCAGCTCCAACTTGATTAAAAGCTCTCACTGTTATTTCATATCGTGTATAATGGTGTAAGCCAGTGAGTGTCACTTCAAGGCGATGCCGCCCTCGTACAGTTCTCACTTGTTGTTGCTGCTGTTGTCCAATTGGTGAATCTTCACGGTAACCAACTTGGTAACCCAAGATATCTCCATTAGAATAGCTGAGTAATGGAGGCTTCACAGAAAAAAACATGA
The DNA here is from genome assembly GCA_031308135.1 of Acheta domesticus. Classification (NCBI taxonomy): domain Eukaryota; kingdom Metazoa; phylum Arthropoda; class Insecta; order Orthoptera; family Gryllidae; genus Acheta; species Acheta domesticus. The sequence continues at coordinate 113,404,961 of JAHLJT010004567.1, read as the reverse complement.
TGTAGCCATTTTTTTTTTTTTTTTTTTTTTTTTTTTGCCATTATAGCCTTAAAAAATGAAATAACTGAATTTTTTATTACCTTCCAACGAACTATTAGCATTTCAGGAGTAGTTGCTTCAACAGTTATATCTATTGGTGGTCCACTCGGTGCTGTAGAAGTGCAAATAGTATTTATTTACAAAACATTTCTCAAAAGTACAAGACTTTTTCTAACGTGGACACTAATACAAATATTTTTGGTTTTGAAATCTCTTTTGGAAAGGCAGTTTATTTATGAAATATTTAATTATTTGCATTCTCACACTCTTTGTGAAACAAAATCAAAAATTATTGCAATAATGTCTTTGTTTAAGGAGAAAAAGGTCTCATTGTATACATTTTATTAAGCTGTAATACAATTTTGGTAAACTGTATATAACAAAAAATTGAATTAAGAAGTATTCTTAAATTCTTCCCTATACAAAAAAAGTAACATTATGCTAGTGTTTTCTGAATAATCTTTTAATAACAAATATATAATTTCAATATAAACTGTGTTAAATAAACTATTACTATTTTTATCAATATTAATTATTCTAAGTAAATCTTTAAATAACCTTAATAACTAGCCTTTTACTGTACTTTACTAAAAGACATAGTAAGTAGCAACAGGCAATTTCTACCTTCTTGTAAAGTGAGAACAACAGTGCCATCACTTGGAGCACCAGCTCCAACTTCATTTACTGCCAATAATCGTAGAGTATATGAAGAAGCTGGCTTTAATGCACCTATACGAGCTGTTCTGGCTGCTCCTCCAACGGTGACATTGTTCCAAATACTACTTCCCTCTTCTTGAAACTGCACCACATAGTAATTGATGGGAGCATGACCAGAATAAGGAGCTCCCCAAGCTACACTCACCCAACGACTTCCTGTTTCTATCACTTCGACTCTCCCTGGAGCTTCTGGTGGTTCTGAACAACAGAAGAAAATAATTACATCTTGTTTTACACAAGATACAGGAATTTAAATGAGTTATATGAATTATTGTGTTCCTTGTACAATAAATTTCTAATGTCTGACCATCCAGTTTACTCTGAAATCATCAATGTTCAATGATATACATTAGTATTAAATTAGAGCAGCTAGGTGTAAAACAAGAGACCCAGTTACGAATCTTAGTTGGGGTGACAAATGTTTTGAACAAATTTAATTAGTATTAAGGTATATTTTTCAAAATAATCAGAATGTAAATTTTAGAAACAAGGACTAACATATTAGAAGTTTTCAATTATTCTAAAAATAGATGTTTTGAAACATTTTTGTTGTTGAAAATGTCAATATACGTGTCTTCAAAGTGTTTTCTTTAGCATTATTGTCCTTCTGTGGCATACATTACTTTTGAAAATTTAATTACAGGATTCAACTAACCTTTCACGGTCAGATAAATCATCATTTCATCCTGCCCATATTCATTCATTGCAGAGCAATGGTATGGCCCTGCATCTCTGCGACTCAAAGAATCCAGATGAAGTTTGGCAATTAGGCCAGAACTAGTCTGCTCCTCTGTTACTTGGGACTGGCTGGGTGTCAATGATCGATGAGATGTAGACCATGTAACATGGACTGGCAAATCACCCTTGGCTTCACAGCTAAGTATTACATCTTCTCCGGCTACACCACTTTGGTTAACTATCCTTGATGTGAAATGGGCAGGGACTGAATAGAGATAGGAAAAAATGTCATTGCACACAAATTTAAAAATTAAGTAAAGTAATCAAGAAGTATGTAAAACAAAACCAAAAAGTATCAATAAAAATATTCTACAGAAGACCCATTTGAGCTTCTTTTTTGCTATATCAAAGCAAGTGATTCAGAAGTAGTGCAAAGTTAAACCACTTATGCTCATTAGAGCTTTTCACCAGTTTCTTTTGGAACTATATGCTCTTTTAGCTGTGAATAAAAAATGATTATAAAAAATTTGTACAAAATATTTTTGAATGAAAATTATTGGAGTGGATAATAGTGGTCCTGAGAAAGAATGAATATGAATATTTGAATATCTCTCTCTCTCTCTCTCTTTTTTTTTTTGTTTGTTTGTTTGTGTGATGATTTAGGAAGGAAATAATTTACCCTTGGAAATCTGCAGCAAGACAATTCTTTCATGTGAATGTGATTTTTAAGATATAGATGAAGATATCAAAACAGAACATACATATTAATGTACTTAATTTATGGTATATATTTAAAACATTAATGATTTTCTTTTAGAGAGGTTTGAACTTTGTAGTAAACAAAATTTCATGATGTTTTCTTTAATTGAAGGTTAGCAGTCTCTAGACATGTTATCACTAGACATCAGGTATTTAGGGAATTGCCTATTTTATTCTAATGAAAAATGCAGGCCAGAACTAGTCTGCTCCTCTGTTACTTGGGACTGGCTGGGTGTCAATGATCAATGAGATGTAGACCATGTAACATGGACTGGCAAATCACCTTTGGCACTGCACCACATTGGCATATGCAATTTAGTATATATATCTATATATATATATATATATATATATATATATATATATATATATATATATATATATACTTTATGTATTATATTATTTATGTACTGTAAATATGATAGTATAGAATATTATTATTTAAATAATTACGTAATCCAAACATAAATAAAAATTTTAATCAATTTTACTACATAAGAGAAGGTAAATGAAAACTATAGGCCTTTTTGGGGCCTTTTTTGGTCCTGCTCTCCTCCCTGGATCCGCCGGTTAATGTCATTAAAAAGTTTATAAATTACTCTATATAATACACTTTTATATTGTGAGGGGAGATATCATTATTACACTGGATGGCACCAACTCTACAGCTACATCACTTATATATTTTACAGGTGTAGAAATCTACTGTCTAATAAATAGCAACTGCATGAAGTGCATATGCAATTTAGTAAAGTTTATTACAACATTTTTACAGAGAAAGAATTTCTATGGAGTTAAACTTCTCATTGTGTTTAGCATGCAAAATAGTTAATCCAATTCAAATATAAACACAAAATATGCAAACAAATACAAAATAGAATTCAAGTCAAATGATTTACAAGACATGATTCTGTTCTCAAAATTTTAATATTATGGATTTACAAGCAGATTAACTTTAAATTCACTTACCATTCACTCGCAAAAATATAACTTTGCTGAGGCCTGAACCAATTCCATTGCTTGCTTGACAAGTATAATGACCTTCATGAGAGGGATCTGCTGCTCGAATCGTAACTGAGCCATTACTTGACATTATTATTTGAGGATTAGTTTCTAAAGGAACAAAGTCAGTTGGTTGATTTCCTGTAAATAGAATAATTTGAGATAAATTTCAGAAATACTTTTAGTGAAATTTTGAGATAGTATTATTATTTTTATACATCAATTTTACCTTTTGCTTTCATCCAGGTGATCGAAGGAGAAGGAAAGCCATTTGCTTGACAGTGTAAAGCAACAGAATGATGGAACAAAACTGAGAGGTCTTGAGGTTCAATCAACCAAGTAGGAGCCACTGAAAATATAAGAATTGTTGTTGTTGTTGTTGTTGTTATCACAGTCAACAAATACTTTTATTTTCAAAACACAAAATTAATTGAAGTTGTACAACATTCATTATTTCTCACCTCTGACTACCAATTTTGTGGTATAGTTGGAAACTGCAGCAGCATTGCTTGCTATGCAGGTGTATAATCCAGAATGGCGTTCAGCCAGATCACTAAACAGCAAATTGCTTACAAACTCATGCAATTGTTCATGAACATCTGCTTCTCGTGGTAGGGGGCCACCATCCTTACGCCAAGAAATACTAATTGGTAGATCTCCAGAAATAATGCTACAAGACACCTGTGCTCTATTCCCTTCTTGCAAATTGCTTGGAAACTGGAAAGGTGCTATTTGAGGTGGTTCTAAAAATGCAACAAATAATGAATTACTTTTCTTTTCTTTTACACAGTGAATGTTTTGTAATATAAACTTTGATTTTTTTGGTAATTAATTGCAAACTGTAGATTGTTTAATGAATTAAAAAAATAATAAACATAAAAGTTATTGAGAGGAAATGTGGGACAAAGTGGGGAAGAAAATGATTATTCAGCAGTTACAGGTGTATAATCCAAAAACAAGTAGTTAGAATAAAAGCTGTCATGATTTAAACTAGTACAAACTAGTTCCAAATTTAATACAACTTAGCAAAAGCAGTTTTCTTGAGAAACCTAGGAAATTATTGATTAGAAATTGAGGTCTTAAACCACTGAACATTTTCCAGCAGCATAGCCAAAGAAGTTCTCATGATGCGCATAAGCCCAAAGTAAGGGGGAATTTTAAAATTGGTTAGAGGGACTATTAAGTTTTCTAATAAGAATGAAGTCTAAAGCAGAATAAGAAGATAAAAATGCTCCCAAACATATTGAACTAAGATTTCTGAATTTTTAGGCTATCCTGCACACATTTTAAAAACTTAATGCTTTACTTTTATCTACATACTGGAAAAAGATTTATGATTAGAAAAAAATGAAAGTGACTAGAAAATACTGTTTAATATAAAATAAATAAATAAGTTAATTTTTTTAAATATAAATTTTTAAATAATTTTAACACAGAAAAATAACACGATATTACTTATATCATGAAATTTCCAAACTGCTACCTCATAAAAAGTCTATTTAGTGTATTTTCATTCAAGCTATGCCCAAGTAGTATATTTTTTGTGGTATATAAAAACTTATTGTGTATATAAAAACTTATTTTTCATGATTTTTTTTTATATTTTGGTTTTAAAACCATATCAAAATAGAATACAAACATTTATTTTTGCAAAAATATATTATGTTAACCTCTGAATACGGTAAAATCGCCCTAAACCGGAATCTGTACAAGTCGGAAACCTACCTAAACCGGCAGATTTCTCCGGCCCGTGAAGTTAAATGGCATTTTATACAGCATAAAAAAATGGAACATGTTCAACGCGGAAACGGAACTGTTTTTCATGTTCTACCCATTATTAAATATAATTCCTGAGAATTTAATGCAATTGGCAGAGAGAGGCGGGATATTCTTTATAGAATAAATGCATCTGCAAGATTGTTTTAAATTCTCTGCCCCAGTGAAAAGCGATTTAGTCGTGGCTGCCGCTCAGTAAAAGAGAGGGGCTTCAGCTGTCAGCAGAGAGTATATATCAGCTGTCAGCGTAGAATTCGACCTTGGGGTCGCTTGTCTCTCGAAGCATAGGACCTATACTGCGATTTTTGTAGGAAGAGCTCTCAAGGCCACTCAAATCCCATCTTCGCGATGGAATATGTCACGGCATTTGGCGTCTTTTCTCGGTCTTGCCGGTAGAAGTCGCATGATCGCAAGCACTGCTTCATACGGTCGCGATCGTGCGAAATCTAGCGGAACGACTGAGAATGACACGAAATGCCGTGACATATTCCATCGCGAAGATGGGATTTGAGTGACCTTGAGAGCTCTTCCTACAAAAATCGCAGTATAGGGCAGTGGCGCAGCCTGAGTTTTGGCTTAGGGTATGTTACTCAAGAAATGAGAAAATAATTTAAAACTCCTAAATATTTATCATTCACCAATATCATTTCTGTCACTCTGATCAATTAGAGCACACAAATAATTTGTGTATTTAAAATAAAAACTGATCCAGTAAAAGTAATAATGGCTCACGTACTTCATGTAATTTACTAGTTGAAAGTTAGAAAAAGTTGACTTAAGTTCACGACCTAGCAAAATATAAATGTGCGTCCTCATACTTTAATATTAAGAGCACTATCAAACCAAATGATTTTCAAAATTGTCCAATTCATATCATTTCGAACCCAGTAGAATAGGCATAATTTATAAAATGGAAAGCAATGATCTCTGGACACGTAATTGGTAATTACGTGTCTCATGGCGGGATCATTGTTTACGGCGCCGGAATAGGCGGGGGGGGGGGGGTCAGGGGCCGGCCGTCGCGGACTAGGCCGCGTGGAGGCGCGTAATAGATGTTCTTTTGTTTCTACACTTTTCCCAACCTCCCAAAACATCTATATACGTATAGATGCTCATTTTCTTGTAAAGTTCCTGTTTCAGGTGCATGGTCCTAGGATGTAGTAATCCGTTGATGCCTTAACTTGTCTCGCCCATCTTGATGCCGCTGCCAATAACCTCCTAGTGCCTAGCCTATTTCTTCAAACAGTTTTATATTCTGCCACGAGCCTTTTTCCTTCAAAAGGTCATTAAAATATTATTTTAAATGTATTAATTGATCTTATATCTCCTTGACATTTTTGTTTCCTAGAATAAATCCTTACACTATTTCCTCTCTAGCACTAAATACTGTAAAAAACAGAGACTCTTTTTTCTTAATTTAGCAACTGGATTTATCCACTTTTTCGTTATCAGGGCACGGCAATGAATTTTTTCCGCCGAAAATCCGCTGTATTTTTGCGCAGCATTACATAACTTTCCCTATACTACGAATATTACTCCGTATACACGTATGTATTCGGGAAAGTAAAAATACTCAACTGTGCCATGTATACAAAAATTAAAACCATCAAAGCGTTTTTTTATAAAACAAGTAGTTTTTCTACAATTTTTTGACAAATATAATAGCCCGCTGTAAATTTACTGCGCTTCGGACAGCTGGATGCGTCGTAAATTAGAATTTACAATTTTTTATATTATTTCTTTGTTCGTTTCTTACATTCGACCTTTTATTATACATTTACACATTAATATTTTAGAAATTGTTTATTTTTAAATAAAAAGTAAAACTAGTGGTGCTACAGAATGGCACAGACTTTCCCGTATTAGATTTCTATTTCCTTGGGTCTTCGCTAGCTATTCGGAATTGCCACAAACTTTCTTGCCAGCTGTCATCTATCACCGCCAAAAGTATATTTTTTTATAATTTTCTTAATTTTTCAGTTTCCTATTGGTAGAACGGAAACATTAACTTTAGAGTATTAAAGAACAGAAAAACCTAGTCATAAATGGCAATTTTCTTTTAAAAAATATGTGCCGTTTAAGAGAAAATGGCGTTTTAGCGCTACTAAACTTGCGAAATTTGAAGCTCATTTTCACAGAAAATGTTTGAGTTTTCAAAATACTTTATTTGACGTTATTTGAAGCACATACACTCACAAATATAATAATCTGTACAAATTGCTGGTAATGTGCATATTAAAGCTGTGAGAGATCTTTCAAAAAATTACAATTATGTAATATTTGAAAAAACAAAAAAATAACTCAAAATAAACTTTACGTCATATTGTAGAATGTAATTAGCACTATCCTTTACAAAAGTTTCAAGAAAAAAATTGCAGCCATATATGAGAAAATGGCGATTGAGTGTTTCTGAAAATGCGAAATTTTGAGCTACTTTTCACAAAAAACGGTTGTGTTTTCGAGAAACTTTACTTTACATTATTTAAAGCACATGTACTCGTAAAAATAATAATGTGAACAAATCGCCGCAAATGTAAATATTACGACGTGAGAAACATCTGAAAAAATTTACATTTTTGTAATTTTTGAAAAAACTCATCTATAGAGCAATATGGCTTTTATGTCATCTGATAGAGTACATTTACCACTATCCCTACCAAAAGTTTAAAGAAAAAATTTGGAGCCGTTCTTGAGAAGATCTTGTTTTTGTAATTCTTTTTAAATTGCACATATTGCACACAATATTGCACGAAAACTACCAAAATTTTGAGAAACATTTACATGACCATTATGAAAGACCTCAATATGCAGAACAAATTTTATTTGAAGAAAAAATCTCTATCTTCAATTTTGTAGGTGGAGAAAGACGCCGAAAAAAATCGAACTTTCAAAATTTTCGAAAATTCAGAGTTATCCGTGAAAATCGGACCTATGCCATGTTAATAAGTGTATTTTCTTCTATTCATACAAGAAATTTAAAGAAAAAAATTTGGAGCCGTTTTCGAGAAAATTTTGAAAATCCCCGGGGGGCTTCATATAAAGTACCCCCAAATTGTGAAGAATCTTTTTAAAAATCTCAAAGCTTCGACTAGAATCAGATCGACCGGGGAATATCCATTTTGGAAGAAATCGTACGTATGGTTTAGGCGCTAGCAGTGTCCACAGACGGACAGACGGACGCTTTCCTTTCAATTGGGTTTCCGGTATCAAGGACCTAGAAAACAGGGTTTCTGGCTACATCACGTGTTAGGAGATTTTTTTTTCTTAATTTAGCAACTGGTTTTATCCACTTATTCGTTTTCACGGCCCGGCAACTAATTTTTTTCCGCCGAAAATTGGCCATTTTTTCGCGCAACATTACATAACTTTCCCTATACTACGTATATCACTCCGTGTATACGTACGTATACGGGAAAGTAAAAATAGTTGCTCTCAGAATAGCGACAATGCAGGGTCTGCAACAATGGAATTCACTTTGCGCTCGCGAATATTTGTGACTTGCGTGTGATTGTTGTGACCTGATGGAGATGTATGAAAAGGAGTTATAATTGTCTAATTTATGTTGATATTTTTATGAAAATATTTAGTTTTAGCACCAAATGCTGTACCATTTGTAGTGAGTAGAGTATTTGTTGCATGGCTTTAAAATACTCTTCCCTAATCGTGGCCCTATGGAATGCATTTCTATATTGTCCAAGGTATCAGGCTTCTTTTTCCAATACAGGTTTACAAAACTTGTGTATTCTATTTTTGTGCAGTTGTAGAATTCACATAGTTCTGACGACACTGCGATGGAAATAGTGAGTTGTACGCTTATTGATTGAATTGGATGTTTTCAAATAATAGCTAAGATGTTAGTAGCGCATAAAGTGCAATATTTCAGTACTTCGTAGCTGTTTCCTCTAATAGGGGAAAGTAAGTGCTGTTGTAGCAGCACTAGTTTCTTCAAACTTTTGGAACGGATAGTGCAATCTTTAATTTGACGTACATTTCATTTTGGGCTATTGTTTTTTCTTTTCTTTAAAATTACACAAATGTAATTTCTCTCAAAGATCTCTCACATTATTAATTTGCACACTTCCAGCAATTTGAAAAACACTATATTATTTGCGAGTTAAATTGCTTCAAATGATTACTAATGAAGTTTTTCGAAAACACAAAAGATTCCTGTAAAAAAGAGCTTCAAATTTCGACAGTAACGTTTAAGCGCCATTTCTTTTAAAAATGGTTCTAAATTTTTCAAAGGAAATTGTCATTTAGGAGAAGGTTTCACTGTTCTTTACGATTCTCACAATGATATTTATTTATTATGAAACCGAAAAATTAAGAAAATATACTTTGGGTGGCTATAGATGGCAGCTAGCACGAGTATGTGGCTAGTCCGAATAGCTAGCCAAGACCAAAGGAAATAGAAAACTAATACGGGAAAGTCTGTTCCATTCTGTTGCACCACTGGATGTATTTTTCATCGATTTCAAGTAATTAGTCATTGTTTATCATTTCCCGTCATTTTAATGCATTTTCATTGATTTAATCAATTTTAATATCATTTTAATGGTATTTGCTTCAAATGCAACAAATGTTCTCCACAGAATTGCTGACTGGTCTACTCGATTTTTTGGCTCAGAAATTGTAATGTCAGCCGTAGTATGTAATCTGAACTTGTGACGCCTGTCAGCGCCATTGTCGGATCGGGCGATTTCGGCATAATTAAAGAAAGAGATTTCCTGGTATAGAGCCAAACCAAAAGTTTGCCAGCTGAGTGCATTTGAACGAATAAAAGAACCCTCGATTACTTCAGTAACATATACAAAAGCTTCAGTTATTTATCCGAACTTGTTTTAAAGAAAATATTTACGTCATTTTTCTTTGCTTTTAGGGTATTTTCAAAACATTTTAAAAGCATTTCATTGATAATTTTTGGCAATGTTTTAGGTCATTAAAATCCGCCCCTACTTATAATTAACACTGAGAGTGAAAGTTTTTTGTTATTTAAGGTCGCATCAACATCTAGGTCATTAGCGACCACTATTGAGTTTAACGTTTTGGTAACCGTGAAGATGACATGATACGATGATGGGGGTGAAAGGACGAACACAGATACAACCATGCGCGAGGCGGGACTCGAACCCGCGATTCTTCGGTCCGAGATCGCAACACTACTGCTTTAGCGATCTCGGCTACCGGAGATCGGCAGTGAAAGGTTAACAGTTCTTCAGTATTCATGATATAACATACTCATGATATCCAGGTGAAGTCGTCCGGTCGCTTGTTGGCCCTGTTGGTTGCGTACTGCGCAAGTGTACTCCCCGCGATCCTTCGCCCCCTCCACTTTGCGCACTTGCAGGGTCCCGTTTTGGAATATGTGATGACGCAGGTTCGTGGGGAGAATTTCTCCTCCTCGCTGCCACGTGACACTAGCTATGGGGAATCCAGCCACTGGACACCGCAGAAAAACGTCAGTACCATCCACTACGGTAAGATTTTGTGGAGGTCTTGGTGATGGAGGTCCTAGAAAATATAAAAAGGTAATATTAATGTATTTTACTCCCTTACACGAGTATCAGAAAACTGATTTTTATTAATAATGGAAAAAAAAATAAAAATAAAGTATTTGATCAGTAACAGTAAGTCAGTGTAACTTACGAAAAATTCCACTTCCATTTATTTGAGAACTCATCTCATTAGCAAAGCTTAAACTGTTGTTAAAAATGTTCAATGACTATGATATTTTTGTTAAAATATATATTTTAATACAGTACATATATTTATACGCAATGTTTTTCATTAGCAAACGTTGAAAATTAAAATTCATTGGCCTAACATCAATATTATTGAAATAACCTACCATAAATATTTAGAGTTGCCGAGTGTTGCGACGAACCCAACATATTTCGAGCTACACAAGTGTAAAGGCCTCCATGCTGCACGCGTACGGATGAAATGTTGAGATGAGAGACGACGTCCCCAGAGGCATCCAAATAGCTACCCAGAACGTAACCACGAGGCAGGAGATCTCCTCCGTCCAGCAGCCACGTCACACGAGGAGGAGGATTTCCCGACGCTGTGCAGCGGAGTGACACTGGAGGGCCAGGTTGCAAGGTTTGTTCAATGAAGGTTGACTGCAGTTCCGGTGCAACAGCTGTAATGCAATTCAATTATAAGTACAAGAATGGCCGTCTCAAACACAAGAAATAACTTACAAGTTATTTCTAAATTATTGGGATTAGCTATGAATTCAATTAGTTAATCAAACAAAATAAAATTTATGAAATATATTAAATAATTTATTAATATGATTGTTAAGCGTTTAAATTACGTTGTTTTTTACTCTGATTGTGTGCTAATCAAATAAATATAGTAACCAGAAGTAATAAGATAACGATCGAAATACTTTAGTAAGTAATGACATCCACACCTCTTTGACTTAGGCTTGTTCTTTTTTATAGTTATAAAATTATATAAAATGTAATTATATATAATAAATTATATAAAATATAAATATATAAAAAGAACACATAAAAAAGCACTCATTTTACACAATTCGACTGCTCTTTTTATTTATCAGTTAATTTTCCTTTCTAAACAAATATATTCATTTCTTTTGTAAATAATAAATAACTTATATGATTCTGGAGTGTTTATATGTTTCTGCAACGCAAAGTTTTGCATAGAAAGAATTTTTTCAAACCAATGTTTGAGTGCTTATTGCGATTCAGCCATTAGGAATGTCTAAATAGTTTATTAGTCAAAATATGCTTAAAATTGTCTAAAGAGCTTATTTTCAAAGTTTCAACGTTCCCTCCCTGGACACCTGTATTTCTTCGTGCAACTATACTTCGTTTTTTTCTTTCTTGACGCGTGGGGGGGTGTCATCAAAATGGAATATCTCACGGTATTTCGCGTTGTTTTCGGTTGTTCCGCGAGGAGTCGCATGATCGCGACTGAATCGAGAAGTGCTGGCGATCATGCGACTTCTTGCGGCACAACCGAGAACGACGCGAAATACCTTGAGATATTCCATTTGGATCACCCCCCCACGCACCAAGGAAGAAAAGCCGAAGTATAATAAACGTTTTCCTGTGCACCACTTCCTGCCATTTGAAACCAACTGCAGTAAGGTGCTCACCGCCGAGAGTGAGCTCCGCGCTGCCTTGGGCGCTCTCGTCCCCGCTGCGCGCCATGCACTGGTACATGCCGCGGTCCGATTTGTGCACGGAGCGCACCAGCAGCGTGTGGCCTCCGGGCAACACGCTCACCCGCGGCCCGTCCAGCAGCGGCCGCCCGTCCTTCAGCCACGTGACGTGCGCCCCGCCCCCCGCCGAGCCCCCCTGGATGGAGCAGTTGAACACCGCCGACGTGCCTGCGTCCACCACCTGCACACACCGCACACAATCATTTGATGAAGGAAACAATCTGTTTACAATTTTCAATTACCGAGAGAGATGACAGTGCATGCAAACGATATAACTGCAGTCTCTCTGACCGGGAGGTTCTAGGCTCGAGTCCCGGCGGCGGCAGGATTTTCGACACTAGCTTTTCAGCTACGTCGAATTCAGTCGCTGTTTGGAGGAGAATTCTAGCGTCCGGCTGCTCTGATCGGTAGTTTTCCGTGGTTTCTCTGATCAACACCAGAGACGCCACGGACCGCGCGCGATCTTCCCTCCCTCTTCCTTGTCCTATCCTCACCCCTTACACACACACTTACATTAACATGCACTACACTACAACATATGCCGGGAGTGCAGGTATCCCGCTAATGGGATATACCTGGTTAGGTGAAAATCCCGCTAGTCGACGGTAGGTCGGCGCCGGATCTCACCATCCAGCGGGGAAAGATCACCGAGGAAAAAACATGCACAAGACGTACGAGACTAACGACATAAGATGTTGACGCACCCGGAATCACAATCAATTAATCAATCATTCAATGCGGGCGATAATTGAAAGAAATCTACTCAGACACTGGCCACATGAGAGGCGTATATGGTTTTGTTAGGTACCAAGGAACTTGGGAAAATCCAAAAACAATTAAACATTTTGACTGAAAAATGTAAATATTTGGTTGTGCTATATTCTCATACTGAGTGTACTGACTGAATTCTCGTAGTCAGTGAGTCACTGTTTACGATGCAGTTGACGTCATGCGACGTCAAGTCGGCACAGGTAATGCCGTGAGAAGAAACCGACGGCGATTAAATATTTGCTATACACGCTATTTAATTTGTTGAAATTATATATATATATATATATATATATATATATATATATATGGGAGTTTTTTATGTGTTGTCCTTGAGCAATGTGCGTGCTACGTTTGGGAATTCCATTTTGTGTGGTAACGTTCAGCTGCGTTTTTACTGCTGCAGGCCACTAGTGATAACTAGTGTCACAAGCAGAATTTTTCTGCGCGCGTGGAAGAGGGAAGGAGGGCTACAGGTGCAGTGTCCGGTTGACTTGATGTTTGTTATAAAGAATTTTTCATTTACGCTGAATTTAAAATGTGTATTATTTATTGATTTTATTTTAATAACATAGGTAATTAAGATATTGAATTACTACTGTTTTAGAAAATTAGTAAAAATTATTTCTGGGAATTTGTGTATTCGCCTTATGGGGGGGGGGGCGAGTCGGCTGAAATCCCGTAATTCCTCCAGCCCCCCATACACACTGATGGTATGTGATATTTTCTGTTTTGTAGGATCATGCAATGTGAAACCTTCGTTTACCCGAAACGAGCTGCAGGTACCATAGCGTTTAATCGTCATTTACTGTATACGAGTATTCTTAAATCCACTTCAGATAAAGAGAGAGCTACATCTTATCCTTTACAAAAGAACATAATCTCATTTTGGCTAAAATTAACATATAAATTATACCTTCAAATTTCAAATCATCATGAGGTTTAGACCTAAAGAGCACAGACAGAACCTGCGGTAAGGAATACTCTGTGTTAACATTGTAATTGCGAATTCTTATCGCCCTTCAGGGGGCATTGCCCTTACAACTGACATAATACTTTTGGTCTAGGAGCTTGGGTAGGGCAGTATCCATATTAGAAGCTACCAGCTTTGAGTTTGATCGATTTACGTTACACTAAACAGCCAGGGGTCGGATGCTATTCCCTCTCCATTGATTCTGAGTAAAGATTTATTGTCACGGTGAGCCCACATCTAACAAGGGATCCCTCCTATATATCCGGCGGAGTGGGGAATAAGGACCACTTCCACCTCTCTACCATTCTACATCAGCTTTGGCATTAACGATGCATACTGCTGAGACACTTAATAAACAATGTATTTCTAATCCTTCTCCAGAAGAAGGTCCTCTGGTCATGTCACGGTGGTCACCGCTACAGAGTTCTACATTGTAACGGGTGGCATAATGAAATCTCCCTTCCACACAGTTGAGCACTTCGCCATAAGAAAGTAGCAGTGAAAGCTCTAAAACTTTCACGTAAGATACAATTAGCAATGGGGTAAAATATCAATTAAAATGCATTTGTTGTTACATTTGTAATTTTTACTTTAATTTTTCTGCATTAATCATTTTGCGAGACGAAAATAGTTCGTGTGTTTTGACGGAAACGCTGGTGCTTGTATTGTCAGAGTCGTGGGAAAGAGAATTTTGCCAGGGAAAAACCGAAATCGTGAAGTCTCTTATAGTTTCCTTTCACCCATTAAATGTGTCAATAATGTTGTGGGATACCGCGGTGGCGCGAAGCGTACTTCTGTCACCAACTTTGTAATCACTGCTCCGCGTAGAAACAGGTAGAGATAGCTCTGGGGAATAACTGTTGCCATTGCAGCCGCGGACCGAGAGGTCCCTGGATTAGAGACGACGGTGGAGGACTTTCGACACTAGTTGGAAAGCTACGTGGCATTCAACCGCTATCTGGAGAAAGATTATAGAGACCAGCGTCTGTGATCGTTTGATTTTCGTGGTTTCTCCGATAAATATTAGAGGAATCCCGTGGCAGTAACTTAATATGGACCGTGTGCGATCTTTCCTTCCCATTTCTTGTTCCTTTCTTAACACTTACACACACACACACACACTGCACTACCACATATACCAGGAGATAATATCAGAGCTTGTCTTGAATGGGACGATGCCGTAGTTGGTGAGATATCCGAAGGGGGAAACCTTCAAGCCGACATGTAGGTCGATAGCGGATATCACGTTCCAACGAGAGAAGAACATCGCGACCTCCTGCGATATAACTTGCACCATACTTACGGGAATAATGACAATGGCAATTGACGCTCCCGGAAACACGATGTAATCCAGTGTTGTCAAGGTCTGTTACTGATGGCAGTGGCATGCGTCGTGGCTCCATAGCATGCGACGAGCTACTCTGCGCAACTAGCGTCGAGAAAGGAAACTATTAGTAACCTCGCCGTTTTACGACAGGGATGGCGTTGTCTCTGGTGACGGGGTGACGAACTACGTGAAGGGGAGATTTCGTCGTGGCATTCGTGCCACGGACTCCCGCTCGTGGCATCGACTTTGACAACACTGACATAATCAGTGAATGCGTGCAGAAGACTCGCACCTGCTGCTGCGGGCGGATGTGCGCGGTGAGCGAGGTGGCGACGGAGAGCGTGAGCTCGCGCCGGTCCTCGCCCAGCAGGTTGGCCGCCACGCACACGTAGCGGCCGGCGTCCTCCGGCTGCACGCGCGGGAACTGCAGCACCGACTGCAGAGGCCGCGCCAGCACCGACCCCGGCCGCACCTCCGCCAGCGACCCGCCCATCTCGCGGTACCACCTGCCGCACACAAACACGTACTTGCTTCAGCCCTAATGGAGCTTCAGGAGCACCCTTCTAAAAGTGATGATGAAAATTACGTTTTTAATTTCCTCAAGTTACCACTAATACCCATTCATTTACAAGATACATCTAAATATTAAGTATTATTTTCATTCAAGTTTTGCCCAAATAAAAAAATGAAGATAAATTTTGTTTAGGGCCTAGCTTATTGTGGTCTTGATATTTTATTCAAATGGTGTACCGGTGATATTACTGACTGCGACACAATCAGGAAATAATGCAAAACACTTTCAGTAGATATCCTTCGCCACTGAGTGTAAAGAAAAAAGGTAAAGAATTGAATTATTGGTAATTAGGAGAAACATAATATCTATTTTTTGCCAATGAGATGACTCACTTTGCTTCGAGTATACAATAACGTGTACTGTTTCTTCACAGGGTGCTAGAGACCATTTAAGATCTTTGTCTGACATTTGCGAACATACAGTCCTTCTAGATGATAACAAATGGGCCAATTTAGGAGATTCTTGACAGGAAGAAGACTTGTGCTTTGTATATGGGAATACTGGCAGTACCTATCGGGATAATAATCTATGGATAGCGGTACGAAATATAACGATAGTGTAAGAGAAATGACGGGTTTGCGGATTGCAAGACAAGTGATGAGAAGGGGGGAACAGACTGTTGGAATGCGGAACGAAACATGCGATGTGTTGCCTCTAGGTAAGAATTGAGAGATTAGAGTTGGGGATTGGACTGACTCTGAGAGGGGATAGGAATAATTATAGGCTGGTTCAAGTTCCGGATGAAGGTTTGTTTGGATTGGGGTTAGTCAGCTTCATAATTGGGTCGCTCGTGGGGTCGCGGAGTCGGAGGCAGAGATAACGGGGTGAGGCGAAAGGGGGAAACAAGGGCTACAAAGCGGGTATGTGGAATATGTAGCTTTTTGAAGCACGGTTAAGTGCGGCTTAAGCAGGGCTGGTTACCTAACAAGATACTAAGCATGACTTTTTATAATATTGACATATTGGTCAATTCAAAAAGAAATCGAAATGAAACTATTGCCATAAAATTAAAAAAAATTATTAGAATAATAAATACAATATAAAAATAATTTAAAATAATTTTACTCTACACTTTTATGCTACAACATTTAAAAAAATCATTATCTAATGTTTTAAAACCAGAATTAAATCTATTAATGCTTGAACAGCTAATCAAATAATTTAACATTTCAGGGGTGTCTTACGAGAACCAAACAAGTCCAAAATTCAATATTTTGAGATATTTCACTAAGATATTCCCTACAACTAGCGCTATCTGCTGGGAAATTTCCTTTGAAAAAGTGCCAACACATTGAAATATATAACGCGAAGAAAAATCATAAATTCATTATTATGGACGTCCCCTACCCTACGAAGTTTTGGTGCCTCCTGAAAATCTCAAATTTGGGCTAGTTTTGTTCAAATAGTTTCAGTTTGAAATAAACCTTTCATTTACATTTATTTATGACCTCGGGTGGCTCATGGACAGCTGTTAGCTTTTCGTGGTGCAATCGAGTTCAATTCCCGGACGGAGCAAAAATACAACCGTATCATTCCAATACAATCACCGCAATTTCTGTATCTGGCGACAAAAGAAAAAGCTCCGAAACGCCGGGAATGCTAGATGCTATAAAGAGATCAACAGTTACGCTCGCCAAAGATCTCCCTTATCCCCAGGCATGGATAATAAATAAAATAGGGCAGAGGCCTGTGAACTTGCTAGCTGGCAAAAGTCGGATTAATACGACCCTAAAATGCCAAATACAGAATACATACATATTTATGAACTAATACATTTAATAAACACTTTAGGAGACTCCAATCCAGCATGGACCATATGTAAGTGATTGGTCCATTTACGTCGAGGGCGTAGGGCGCGAGGGAGCGGTGGCTGCGCACTCACTTGTAGACGGGCGGCGGGAAGCCCTGGGCGGCGCACACGAGGTCGGCCGAGGTGCCCGCGCGGGCGTTGACGGCGGGGGCGGCGTGCTCCACGCGGGGTGGCACGTTGCCCTCGGGCTCTGGAACAATCAGTCGCGTTGTCATCATTTTTTCATAATGCTGACCGTTATATATCTGCATAACGCAACCTCACAGAGGAATGAAAAGGTAACCTTAATGGCCGCCGGTCGTTAAGAAAATAACGGTCGCCGGCCGTTAAGGAGACAAGTGATCTTCAAACTATATTAAAGTTCGAAAACAGATGAAAAAACATAAGTAACAGACACACACAACGTAAGTAACAACTACAAAATTAATTTTCAACTGTATATATAGTGAATACATTCAATTTTTGATTTTTGTACAATTCAGTGAAATTATTGTTCTTGGTTTCTACATGATCAATAGTCAATGAAACAATTTCGCCTTGTCGGCATGCCCTCAAAGTACAAAAAAATTACAATAACTTTTGTGAGTAGCCATTTGCTACCAGTAAAAAATCTTCTAGTATGTTCTTATGATAAAATCTTGGCCTTCTTGTAACTCTCCCGTCTGAAGAAAGAATCGTATAGATTTGAAATAGAAGATGGCGTAGCACTTCTACGTATTAAAAGCAATAACAGACTTGGTTGCTGTTTATCGGCCTAATGACGTTAATAACTATAACAGTCCACAGCAAGCGCCGCGGACTAAGAGTTTGCAAATTAAAATGTTTTTAAAGGTCGAATACCAATGTCCATCCAATACGCAGAGAACTTTGTAGAGTTGCCACAACGGAGGTGAAGTATTGTTGACGCATGAGCATTGCAATTGCATGGATGCAGTGCCACAATGCCTGCTTTCTTGTGAGTGTTTGAATTATTCCGTCGTAAACGGTCGTGTTCGCCAGAATTTGGTCAAATACATAACAACTCTGACCCTATCCTGAAGCGGTATCGTGAATAGTGGATTGAACCGCGTCCGTTTCTTCCTTCGCGGTTCCCAAGGCGACAGTGAAAAAATAAGATAGTTTTTAATAAATTTTAATTGAAGAACGGACTTCTAATGCAATTTTATACATTATATGTACGTATAACGGAGTTATATTTACGTTTCTACTGTATATTAATTGGAAAAAGTTGATGGTTTTCGACACTATATGTACTGATGTTCGGCGGGTCACGTTCTGATGCAATCAAGGAGATTTCACTTCCTGTAGAACACCTGTGCATACGAGATTGCCTAAAAATCAGGCGCAAATGCCGTATATACAAATGCAATGTTTATACATAACATACTTGTATTATATACCAAATTTATATGCAAGATTCCTTTGTACATTCAGAAGCAAAAAAGAGTGATTTTCCCCTCTAAATGGCCTCAGAAGTTCGTAGCATTTATTCTGAGACACCTGTAGTAATTCACTTGGCATAATACGTGTGGGACGAACGAGTTAGACATGGTGAGACTGGAGTAGACATGACGCGTAATCCTAGAAAGACAAAACAAGAAGATAAATATAGCAGTTTTTGCTCACCCGTGACGAAGATCTTGCCTGGCTCGCTGAGGCGGCGCTCGCCCGTCAGCCGGTGCGTGGTCTGGCAGTAGTACAGCGCGTCGTTGTCGCTCTCCTCCGCGTCGCGGATGTGCAAGGCGCCGGCCGACGTCAGAGTGTACCTACGCAAGGAATGGCCACTTCGTTGATAGTTATTCAACGGCATACACGCAGGAACGGATGCAGAAGGGGTCATCCATAAACTACGTAACGCAAATTAGGAGTATTTTGACTGAAATGTGATATTTTTGTTCCAATTGTTACATGAGTAATGGTGTAATAAAACTGATTAATCTTGATCTAAATAACTCTGTAACGTACCTGTAATTCGCGCTTGAACCCTAAATAATTACGTAACAGTTGTGAAATCCTCTTTTCAGTAAATGAAAATAAATTATAGAGCAGTAAAATAAGTTGTATCCATTTTATTTGTGCTATATATTAACATGTTTGATATAATTAAAGTCGGAATTGTTTGACGGTGAAGGCAGCACCTAAGATTGGGGGAAATTGTTAAATGAAGGAAATGACGCTCAGACGAGAAAATGTTTAACAACAAGCTGTGCACTCTCCATCTTGGATTCATGGGAGAGAGTCTTCTGCGCCGATTTAATTGAATTCTAGAATGTAGATCACATTTCAAAATTCTCTTCGATATCTAACAGCTTCAATCAATATCCTATCGATGAAAATGTAACAACTTGCACATCATAACTTTTTAATTTATTTAGGTCTAGTTTCCAAAAAATTAATGCGTTAATATTTTAAAGTTTTAATATACAATTGAATAAAAGAAATTCTTTCAGAAAATGTTGAAAATTTTCAAAAACTTAATATCAGCGTTACGTAATACTAAACTAACACTCTTTAACCATATGTAATGCTGATTAAACTTGCATCCCACTCTTTCCCCTCTCTGGCGTTTCGTAATGAATGTGCGACCCCGAAGAACGAAATAACAAGAATAATGAATTTACTAGAGGTATAACCCGCTCATTAAATGAGCGGTTTCTTTTTTCTCCATTCGGGAAGCGATCAGGTAAAGAAAAGAAACTTGCAAAATTAAGCATCTCTTTTTCAGATGAAGGATTGAAAGGTTTACAAAATGAAAAAAATGTCTTTGCAATTCAATGACAATATATTTATAATATAGTTTTTAAACAATTTCTTGATATATTAGATAGTCTCAATTTATATGAGTGATTAAAATTTTACGTGTAAAGAATTTGTTACAATACACCATACATATATGGTAATGAATAAACGTGAATCATTATTATTTTTCCACTACATGAAAGTGATTGTATTCATTGTTAAAACGTAACTTCATGCAATTATGAATACATTCCATGTGAAACCACTTTTTAAATCTATTCAGTTTAAAACATGAATAAATGTACTATAAAAATTCAATTTCAGTTTACCGGTACATGATACGTTGCACATCAAAGTGGAAAACGTTGTAACCAACGCAAGTATTGAAATTTATATTGATACAATAACACATCCATTGTCTAAGCTCTCAGGACTGTCTATCCTCTAAAATATAGTCTCCCCAAAACAATATTTTTCCTCTTAATTTTATAAAATTAAATCAAACTTGAGACAATTGCAGGTCATACACTTTTTTAGCTCTTCAATGTACAATGTAGTTCTTAGGGGGGATACATTTTGTAGTTCCATGGCGACATTGAAATATGTTTAAATCATTCCCTCTTTATTGTAATGTATGTATTGCATTGCATTAATATTAAGACAGATTATCTGAAGTGGCACAGAAACAACTCAATTTCAAGCTGGAAAAATGTTTGTTTCCTCTAGAGAAGAAAGAGCCTATGCTGGTATTGTAAGTGAAATGCATGAAGATGCAAGATATTACATAAACATTACTCAATTATTTAACTATTCACAATTACTGTTCTACACATCATATTTTATTATTTTCGGAGAACTCTTAAGAATATAATGGAATTCAACACCATACAGAATTATTTTGCACCTAAAAAGTTATAAGGGATGCTAAATATTTTGTTTATTTTGTTTTTGATAAAATTTTGATGTAAGAATCTACAGCATATTGTTGGAACAGTCTTCCAGAATTGGGCAAAGAGCTGAAACCACCTCATATTGCTAAGCGATAAGAATAGTTCTGCAACTGAGTAACAACATTACAAACCGAAGTTGTGTGGACAGAATCAAGACTCATCCAAAGCTTCCACAATAATTCTCTACGTACAAAAAGTAATGGATAAGAAATGGGATCAGTATCGGAGTCGAGAGCAGATATTATTTTTATTCGATGACCAAATACTTCAGAATGAATTGTGAAAGAAATATTGTTGAAGGGACCTTCATCGTCACTTAGAAATAAAGAAGCAATTTCTACAGTTGTAGATAGATCGTAATGTCTTTTATCAAAAGTATTCCGCAGAAAAAATGAGATGGTAAATAGGAACAGAATTAGAACAGGTTTGTTTCACATCAACTTTATGTTGAAACAATTGAGCATACGGATTGACATTGAGAAGCCTGTGCATCAATAATATCATTAAATCTGCTTGGCATTCGTTATTACTACCTTGATTTATTCTGAACTGTACAGAATTGTCCGAGTCTCGAATAAAGATAGACTTGCATGCTTAAAAGGATTGTCATTATTGAGATGTACAGTTATCACTGAATGGTATATATGCCCTTGAATGCGTAACAGTACGGCCTATGGTTTTTAAATGTTAAAAGATTTGCTTGCCCAGAGACAAATGCTAGAACATTAGTATAACTTCTAATATTACTCAAGTAATGTTTTGATCTTTCATCATTTTTTGTAATTAATTTTCCTAGGAGTTCAGGAACCTCAATAGGGGAAACAATATCAGATTTTATTTTGCTTGGCTTAATAAATCCGCCTTGTGCTTTTTCGGAGGCAAAATGTCTCTAGTTTAAGTACTCAAAAAATACAGACATTTCTTCAAAATAAACTTTCTGGACGTCTTTATCGTTTTGGAGCATCATGTTCTATGTTTGGAGCATCATGTCTCTTCCTGTTCACACTACGGTTTGGCTGTACTATGTATACTTCTTTGTAGACTGCTACATCTGCTTCCCCTGATCCTCTGACAACATTAACTTGGCGTGGAGGACTGTTTCTGTTGTTTTGATCTTTCTTCCTTTTTTACGTTAGCTTTCCAAAGTCAAACGCCTCTTACATGCCATTGTAGCTACAAATTACAAATCATATCAATTCAGTTATGTCCTAACAATAATCTTGTGTCAAATGTTACTGTAGCAATGATGATATATTATACTGTATCACAACACACAATTTTATATCATTTCATTAATTAATTAACGCGTACTTTTGAACTTCCAAATTTCAAAGCTCCACAAACAGCCACACATAAATAATTAGTCAGTGACCTTGCAAGTCGCTGAAAAATAATTCATCAACATCAATATACAAATTCTACAAATGATACTACATTGTAGATAGAATATATCTACAAACGATCTACCATAATAATTCAGTTGTATATTAACAAAGTATTGAGATGTACAGTTATCACTAACAATATTACAGCATTGTGATATTTTTAAATTTATTAGTAATTTTCAGTATTGATCAGAATAAATATTAAAAGAAATACACTTACGGATAAAGTAAATTACTATTTTCCTTTTCTTTAAAAATGTAATGCTGAAAAAAGTTAAACTGCATTCCCACACAAATAATTTGTCAGTGGTCTAGCACTTTGCTGAAAATGATTCATCAATATCAGTACACAAATACATGCCAATCTATCTACAAATTACACATCACAACAATTCAGTTCTATGGTAAGACTATTGGATATAACATTATTGCCGCACTGACATGTTTTGGTTAAGTTTGGTAGATGAAACCAATTCACATGGACAACAGCTGAAAATGTTAATGTAATAAAGATCAATAAAACCAATCAATCAAGAAAAAAGTATTGCAATAAATGCACATAATCAACAGAATAAATCAAGGGGGAAAATAGTGCAAAAAGCACATTTATGGATACAGTAAGTTACTTTTTATCTTTATAAAAAAGGAATGAAGCACAGTTACTCCTTTGAATAAATTATTTACATTAGTTTGGTTTCGTAGTTGAAACAAATTTACTTGTACAAATACAACTGAAGAAATTAGGTTATGTTAGGTTTGGTTAGGCGCGAACGTAACACATAAAACCCATAACACATAAAATCCCAATTGTATTAATACGTACCGTTCCTACCTATTTTGGATTCACAAATTTCAAAGCTTACTGCCACGATCGGATGGCTTTTGCAAGCTGCTGAAAAATATTCAGCAACTGCAATGTTTTAAAACATGAAATAGTAAATGGTTAAGTATAATGTGAAACTGCTAATACCAAACATAAAATTCTAACTGAATTCATTCGTACATACTTTGAATTCACGAAGTATTGAAGCATGCTGCCACGGTACAATAAGTTTTCGTTCCAATGTGCAACGTCGTATTTGCTTCACGCCGAATAATGCTACTACTCTCTGGCCGGGCCGGCCATACTTTCTCAAGCCGCTGTTCCCGTCGATTCAAGAATCGATTCTGAAGAGAATCAATGATCACCATCGAATCGCACTTATTGCACGTCTGCTCATTATATTGCAAATATTTATTGTTATAGTAAAATAATTTAAAAAGTTATTCCCAGGTCCGACACAATGAAAAAATAGCTTCAAGAAAAATGCTTCCCGAGCGAAATCGGTCGCGTAATTTATCCGTAGTAGTTCTAAATCGAAACTGCCTTACACTAATAATATATATGATGAAATAGTAAATGGTTAAGTATAATGTGAAACTGCTAATACCAAACATAAAATTCTAACTGAATTCATTCGTACATACTTTGAATTCACGAAGTATTGAAGCATGCTGCCACGGTACAATAAGTTTTCGTTCCAATGTGCAACGTCGTATTTGCTTCACGCCGAATAATGCTACTACTCTCTGGCCGGGCCGGCCATACTTTCTCAAGCCGCTGTTCCCGTCGATTCAAGAATCGATTCTGAAGAGAATCAATGATCACCATCGAATCGCACTTATTGCACGTCTGCTCATTATATTGCAAATATTTATTGTTATAGTAAAATAATTTAAAAAGTTATTCCCAGGTCCGACACAATGAAAAAATAGCTTCAAGAAAAATGCTTCCCGAGCGAAATCGGTCGCGTAATTTATCCGTAGTAGTTCTAAATCGAAACTGCCTTACACTAATAATATATATGATGATGATGATGTATAAGGTGGGGCTCCGGGCATTTGCGCCTTTCCCCCTATATTTAGTACATAAAGAACATATTAACACGAATACTTAATGCTTCCCGACATAATAGTACATTATGAAACGATGATGTAATGATATGTATTAATACAAGAGTGTGATATTACGATACGAGCAAGGAACGAGCGAGTATCGTAAACTTTACACGAGTGTATTAATACCCATTTCATCGAGTTTCATACGGTACTTTTTCTACGACTTATGGTAACTTTTATCAGTTAAACTTCTCCACTGAATCGTTTCCTGGCAGTCGACACTCAAGATACAGCCAAGGCCACCTAGCGGGCACCTCTCTACCCTACACGCGCAGGTGGCTTTGTTTTACCAGAGCGCTTGCGAGGGACTACAAACGTTGCGGGATTAATATTCCGACGTCAATATTTTCACATTTTCTTTCATTTATTGAAATGTCAACACCACCAGAAAGAACCACCATTCACTACGTATTTTAAAATAGAGAATTGACTGGTTTTTAAGGACAACCACGGCAGCAACAAATAACACAAAATAACCCGCGTTCAGGTCTTAACGTCACTCAAATGTTCTCAGTAATAACTACCACTGCGCTAGTCAAACACGATCAAAGTGACATTACAATACAATTTATTTTAAATAATATTTCACGTAAAAATCACTACTAATAAAAGAAATTGAGAATGAGAAGCATAAAATAATATTAAATGCAATTTTAATATACACACTCGAACGAAACATTTAATGCAACGATTCTCAATGATTAATGAAGTGATAATATTCATTTGTAAACGTCTCTGTGTTTGGAATCTATGTCATAATGAAAACTTTATTGAAATGACCGTAATTATGCAACTGGTTGCAGCCATCCAATGACAGCATTATTCAATGGGAGTAGAAAAATATATTTAATAAACAACTTTTAATAATAAACAATTGAAAGTACTTATTAACCAAACACAATAATGACGTTTTGCTAAACGGAATTATAACATTTGAAGGGAGTAGCAGAGTAATTAACACTTTAAGTGACTGTACCCTATGCGGCAGCCTGGTAACCACCCGAGCGACTAATCTGGCAGGTGCTATCTTCACCTTTCTTCCCACCGCTCGACTCTGGAGGAAAACCTGATAGTTGGAGAAAACCTACCAGAGACCGTGTTCTAGTTCATGGGATATCTCAGATAAGCTAAAATGTAAACCCAGTCTAGGGAATACGTCCTTCGGGTTTGATAGCAGTTTCAAGAAGTGAGAAAGTCCATTACAATACGGGTTCGGAAATGAGTCATTGTAGTGTTATCTCGCAGAGAAATGTTATAACTGGTTTGAGCGCCCTGTTCACATATCACAAGAAAGTTCAAAGAGTTCTCTCGCCTGGCTGAAAACAGGACTCCAACTCACGCATTGAGAACCGCAGTTGAAACACTTTGAAACCGTCTGGCATAGCGCCCACTCTTTGACAGGCTGCCTTACTGCGTGGACGGTTTGTTAATCTTGCAGAGCAGTCGAATGCACCAAAGTGTTTAAGTGAGGTCAAAGGTCAAAGTCTCAATTTTCAAACTCTCAAACCACATTACAGAGCATTGAAAACTACAGAAAACAAAACCTGAGAGGAATTTATACACTACCTAGATAGCAACGTCGAATTCATCCGCTGTCTTGAAGAGAATTCAAACTGCTTTCGGTAGTTTTCCGTGGTTTCTCCGATCAACACCGGACGAATGCCGAAACAGTACCCTAACGAACGGGCCACGGACTGCGCGCGATCTTTCCGTCCTCTTCCTTGTTCTATCACAATCCCGAACTTACATACACATACACACTTAAAAGCACTACACTACCGCACATGTCGGGAGCTTAGAACTTGTCCCTACTGCTGGCGGGAGATACCTAGTTGTGAGAAATCTCGCTAGTCGACGTGTAGGACATGGACCTCATCATCCAGCGGGGGAAGATCACCGCCGTCTCTCGAGGGAAAAGCACAACTTTTATGTGACTAATGACCACAGCCGTTGTAGCACCAAGAAACACGAAACAATCAATTTCAGGTGCTAAGTGTTATTTAGGTCAACACCAATTGTGTTATAGGATTACTCACATAATCTCATGTGATCTCACTGAAACGTGATCTCACAATACAGGATATCACATTTCAGCCAAGGCAAGCTTTAATATTAATAAAAAATCGAAAAAATAAACACTTCAATATAATTTTGGTTAAGTCTGTAGTATGAAGCATTTCCTTGCCCTTATTGGAATGAACTGCCTCTTTTCTCTCTGTACGTGAGGGGTGAGGATTGGACAAGGAAGAAGAGGGAAAGATCGCGCGCGATCCTTAAATCGTTTGTTAGGGAACTGCTTCGGCATTCGCCTGGTATTGATCGGAGAAAGCACGTCACTCAGGAAATAAGACCTGCAATTACTAAATAATATAATCTCAATCCCAAACCATCTAACTCGAATAAAATGAAACACGCATTTTTAGTGGAATCATTAGAAGATCACTTTATTGTTTTTCTACTCCCATTGTATAACGCTGTCTTTGGATGGCTGCAACCAGTTGCATAATGATGGTCATTTCGATACAGATTTCATTATGATACAGGTTCTTGGCCAATCACAGAGACGCTTACAAATCAAGTATTGTCACTTCATTAATCGTTGAGAATTGTTGCAGTAAATGTTTCGTTCGAGTGTATATTAAAATTACATTTAATATTATATTAAGCTTCTCAGTTTTAATTTTATTTTATTAGTAGTAATATTTACGTCAAATATTATTAAAAATAAATTGGATCGTCATTTCACTTTTATCCTATTTGACTAGCGCAGTGGTAGTCATTGAAGAGAACTTTCAGTGAGGTTAAGATCTGAACGCAAGTCATTTTGTGTTATTTGCTGCTTCTGTGTGGCTGTCCTTAAAAAAACGGCCAATTCTTTAGTTTAAAATATTTAGTGAATGGTGGTTCTTTCTGATGGTGTTGACGTTTCCAGAAATGAGAGGAAATGCGAAAATACGGAAGTCGGAATATTATTGCCGCAACTTTTGTAGTCCCTCGCCGGCGCTCTGGTAAAGCACAGCCACCTGCGGGTGTAGGGTAGTGATGTGTCCGCTAGGTGGCCTTGGCTGAATCTTGCATGTCGACTGCCAGGAAACGATTCAGTGGGGAAGTTTAACTTATAAAAGTTACCATAAGTCGTAGAAAAAGTACCGTATGAAACTCGATGTAATGGGTATTAATACACGAGTGTGATATTACGATACGAGCGAGGTACGAGCGAGTATCGTAAACTTCACACTCGTGTATTAATACCCATCATTACATCATCGTTTCATAATGTACTATTTTCTACTCCCATTATATAATGCTGTCATTTGATGGCTGCAACCAGTTGCATAATGATAGTCATTTCGATACAGTTTTCATTATGATACATGTTCTTGACCAATCACAGAGAAGTTTACAAACCAAATATTGACACTGTATTAATAAATGAGAATCGATTTAGCAAATGTTTCGTTCGATTGTGTACGATTGTGTAAAATTGCATTTGATATTATATTATGCTCAGTGGTTTTAATTTCTTTTATTATTAGTATTTTTCGTGGAATATTATTTAGAATAAATTGGATCGTAATTTCACTTTGATCCTATTTGACTAGCGCAGCAGTCCATTGCAGGCGGGCAGGTTACCACAGCCACCTGCGACAGCATGCAAGGCTAGATTTAGGTTGCTGTCCGCTAGGTGGCCTTGGTTGAATCAACTGCCACGAAACTATTCAATGTGAAAGTTTAACTTATAAAAGTCGTAGAAAAAGTACCGTATGAAACTCGATGTAATGGGTATCAATACACTCGTGTGAAGTTTACAATACTCGCTCGTATCATAATATCACACTCGTGTATTAATACCCATCATTACATCATCGTTTCATAATGTACTACTATTTAAACAGTCTGATATTACGATCTCGAAACATAACTTGCAAGCGCTAGTGTCGGGTGACGTACCTTCCTCCGGGGTGGAGAGCGGTGCGTCCGAGCAGCCGTTCGTCGCGAAGCCATGTGGCCACCGACACCAAACTGCGCACGAAGGGAGGGATGTTGCACTGGAGCACGGCCACGTTGCCCTTCATCACGAACACTTTCGGCACCTGGATCTGGTACGCCTGCATCACGTCTGCAACAGACAGGAGCACCATCAAGCCTTAGAGGAGAATGACAATGGGTTTTGAAAAAATAAGGTGCGTCAATTTCTGTCGAAATGCGTTGTAGGGTACTTTATCAACAAGAACATTTATGTTCAAAAAATTTAATGGAAAGAATGACAAAAATAAAAATAATTGTAATCATATACAGAGTGAGTAACGTAACTTTAGCACTTCCTGTAACTTTTGAACGGTTGAAGATATTTCAATGCAGTTTTCACGGAAGTGAATGAGGGAATGGGGCTAATTGATATGTGTATTGATGTCTCTTTTATCACTTGTATTTTACGAGATATTTGAGGTAACTTTGTTTTTTCAAATAGGATTATACATATTTTTTCAGTCTATAATGACAAGCGTTAAAAGACAAATCCAAAGATATAAATATTGTCATATGTTAGATAAGCATTTTTTTGAGTAAATGTGATTTTTTTGCGACTAGAGTTTAACGGATATTTTCATTGTAACTGTCAGTCCCACAAGGTCACGCAACGCTCCCCCAGCAAACGCGGGCTCGGGAAAGGGAAGGGATTTTAGTACTTGAGGATACGAAAAATATTTACGAAACTGTTGCATTTTTCCTGTACTCTTCTTTCTATCCTGACCCATTTTCAGATATATTGTGTTTCTTAGGGATTGAAAATACGGATTTGTTTCAAGTAGTATGTATTGAAATAATATTATTTCAATCCCTAAGTTATTATTATTCTTATTAACAATGAAATTGTTTGCTCAGAATATGCAATATTTTTGTAGTCTTAATTATTTACTCTTATTGTCCTTTGTTTCAAGATCCCATTAATACGTATCTTATGAAACCCCATTAAATGGAGTTGAAGTTATAAATAATTTTATTACAATATAAACTTATGACAAATCCTCATTTTCCATCCTTTAATTCCTTCAATCAAAGAAAGATGAAAATCTGAAAATGCAGAAGGATGAAAAGCACAGTTCAAGAAAAAACTGCAATGGTTTTGTGAATATATGGAATACTATGTTTCGTATCTTCAAATAAGGTCCCTCCCCTTCCCTTCTCATCCCCGGGAGCGCGTGTGCTGGTGGAGCGCTGAGTGACCTTGTGTGGTGGACTATTCAAAATGTCCGTTAAACCCCAGTCGCAAAAATCAAAATTAATTTAAAAAAATGCTTATCTAACATATGATAATATGTACATCATTGGATTCGTCTTTTTACGCTCGTCATGCTGAACTGAAAAAATATGTATAGTTCCATTCGAAAAAACAAAGTTAACTAAAAAATCTCATAAAATACAAGTGATAAAACAGAAATTAATGCACGTATCAATTAGCCCCTTTCCCTTATGCACTTCCGTGAAAACTGCATTGCAATAACTTCAACCGTTCAAAAGTTACAGAAGGTGCTAAAGTTACGTGACTCACCCTGTATATTGAAACGAATTATTATAATATAATTATTATAATACGCTTATCATAATAAGGCGGCGGCCGACCCTGTTCAAATAGCGCGGCAATTATGGCCGTTGCCGACTGACCCGTTCCGAACGGGTCAGGGAAGGGCGTGAGCGAGAGCAGGCGCGTGGTCAGGCCTCAGGCCTCATTCACAATGCAAACTTAAACGTAAACGTAACGTAGCCGCAAAACCTAGAAATGTGTTATTAAGCGAGACCGTTCACAATGCCTTGACGTAACCGTAGACGTAAGACCGTAAACTTAAGAGTTCGCAAGCTCCAAGCTTTTACGTTAAGTTTACGTCGGAATTCTACCGAAGACCAATCAGAGAGCAGCATGGAAGTTCAATTTCAGATTGTGTTCAGGTAGTTTGTGGTTATGTCATAGTTATTGTAATGTAGAGAACTAGTTTACGAATGCTTTTGATGCGTGTTGTGAATTCAATGTAAGAATTTGGACAATTTTTATCGTGACTTTAACCTGAGATGGCGAATAAACTAATTATGTCCAACGAATTACTCATGAATTTGGTTCATGAGAATCCTTGCTTATAAGATAAAGGAAATGTGAGCACTACTACAACATCTACTCGCATGTATATAAAGACAAATCGATAAGAATCTCGAAGAAAAAGCTAGAAACCATGGTGGAAAGATCTTTTCACCATTAGAGACGAATCGATCAAGTTTCAGTACATTGAATTCTGATTGGTTCACGCGAAAGGTTACGGTCGTCATTGTGAATGCTTGTTTTTACGTGTAAATTTTGCGGCTAAGTTTACAGCATTACGTTACGTTTAAGTTTGCATTGTGAATGAGGCCTCAGTCACAATGCAAACTTACACGTAAACGTAACGTAGCCGCAAAACCTAGAAATGTGTTATTAAGCGAGACCATTCACAATGCCTTGACGTAACCGTTGACTTAAGACCGTAAACGTAAGAGTTCGCAAGCTCCAAGCTTTTACGGTAAGTTTACGTCGGAATTTTACCGAAGAGCAATCAGAGAGCAGCATGGTAGTTTGTGGTTATGTCATTGTTGATGTAATGTAGAGAACTATTTTACGAACGATTTTCATGAATGTAGTGAATTCAATGTAAGAATTCGGACAATCTTTATTGTGACTTTAACCTGAGGTGGCGAATAAACTAATTATGTCGGTCGAATTACTCGTGAATTTGGTTCAAGAGAATCCTTGTTTATAAGACGAAGGAAATGTGAGCACTACTACAACATCTACTCGCATGTATATAAAGACAAATCAATAGGAATCTCGAAGAAAAAGCTAGAAACCAAGGTGGAAAGATCTTTTCACCATGTTAGAGACGAATCGATCAAGTTTCAGTACATTGAATTCTGTTTGGTTCAGGCGAAACTTACGTTCCAGCTTACGTTCGTCATTGTGAACGCTTGTTTTTACGTGTAAATTTTGCGGCTAAGTTTACAGTATTACGGTACGTTTAAGTTTGCATTGTGAATGAGGCCTCACCCGGGTAGCATACTTCCTCTGAATGGATTTGGGGGCTTTTAATAATATGTGTATTAAAATATTTTTCCACATGGCTGCTTCATCAATCAGCTTCTTTTTGTTAGTAAACCGTAATTAAGGAAGAGACAGGCGTCTCTGCTCAAGTCCAGATCGGTCGAATGAGCTCGATTCAGGGAATCGTGGCCCTGAAAGTGGGTAGACCTCTCGCCTCCCCTTTCCACTCTGCAAGGGTTACTTGAGGGGTGCTTGGGGGGCTGCTTGAGCACTTAAATCGCCATTTCGTTTGTGAATCGAGCATTCACTGTTCTCGAGAACAATCCGAAAGAGATTGGACTGAAAATCCTTCAAACACAACCAGCAGAAAATAGAGAATGTCTCTGTTCTGTTGAGAAACATTAATCCTCTCGCCTACATTAATCCGGTAAATGGTAATGAGAAAATTATGCAGAAGTATTCTTTGTAATTATGCAGAAGAAGACTGAGGAAACAATTTAAGACAAGCGTGTCACATTGATCAAAGGGTGAGGCAACCCTCTCTAGCCTTCGCCGAATCGACCGTAATGTACATCGCAAGACCCAGATGATAATCCGAGTTTCCGCAGCTACCATGAACTAGAATAACAGAGGCAAAGTCAATCGCGACATTTTCATTTAATTATTGACGAATTGTATTGACGAGGAAGTCGCTGCGGAGAGATCTTCGAACCATATTCAATACCAATTAAAAACCACAAATAATTAATATAATACGACTTATAACAATTTATGGTCGATTTGAGTATGCTGTTTTGTATAGTTTTCTACAAATGCTTAGTGAATCTCCGCTGACCGCGAGATTCTAATTCCATCATGTAAAATAGGGATATTGATGAACATTCCCGAATGTATTAAGAATGAGCAAAGTGTTTGAGTGAAGCTGTAGATGATAAGTTTCCTTTACAACTGTTTGGATAAAAAATACAATCCATACACAAGAAAATCTAACAGTTTGAGAACCTCGGAGATAAAGCACAAAAAACGCAAGGAAAAATATTTTTGGCGGGCAAGTTGATCCTAATTTCCATTGACGAAGAGCAGGCAAAATTTCAGAAAAATATTTAAAGTTATAATTTTAAGAAGTAATAGCAATATTGATTACGTTCATGAATGGAAATGGACCACCAATTTGGATGTGAAATTGGAAGGACATTTTTTGCTGCTGAAAACACTCATATCCATTTCATTCATCTTTGAAGAAATTCATTAGAAATATTTGAAAATTAAGATTGCTCGCTGGAATATGAAAATTGAGAATTATTGAATCACATAATCTTTTTTGAAATTGAAAGGAAATTCAGTTCATCCCATAGCCCCTTACATGTGCATGAATGCAATTGAACATTTTCTTTCAAACTTGTAGTTCCAACAATCGCTTTACATACCAACACCGAGAACCTATTCGCTCTGTTAAAGAGATTGGTACCCCTGCTCTTCCCACCGAGGGTTGAGGCGGACGCTGCCGCTCCCCGTGGGACGACAGCCAACTAGAGGTTCGCCGCCCGTGAGTATCGGCATACACAGCGGCGCCAACTTCTTGTGACGTCCGGACTTTTTTTTCGTGAGGCCACCAACTTCCGGATCCGTACCACAAAGGAAGCGCCGCGACGGAGGCGAGGGCGGTAGCGGTCGCGCTGGCATACCGGTGGGAGGGGAAGGAAGGAACTGGCAGCGGGCCAGGCTCCACGGGGCAATTGCAGTGTTCGCCAGTGACACACTCAAGGATACGAAGACTCGGAAGCTTTGTGTTTCTGAACTGCTTTCTCTTCTTCCTAAATCATGCTGATTTCGTGTCCTCTTATTTGATCGTTCGGAAATAATTGACAGGTCTCGTCAACAGATCATGAAATGAGACGTCATCTACCTCACGATTTAATTAATATTCTGTAACGCTGTAAAATACATCGTTGTAAGGTATCGATCAGACCCCATCCCCAACATCACAATATGTACGGCGATATGCTCCATTCCCATTGTACACCACGCTTGGCTCGTTTGTAAGTACGTTTCTGGGAGGTTCTAGGTTAACCGGTTGTAAAATACTAAATAAAATATCAGTGTGAAAATATAACTAATGTTGTACTCGCGTGTCATTTATGTTGTTCCAAATTAATGAACTTATGAACAAAATTTGTTTTCAGGTAAGTGATTTAATGAATTTCAGTACTATGACGCAAAATGAATGAAAGGCAATCAAGACTGAAAATTCAGTGTGGTGGAGGAGAGGACATTAAAACATAAATTATCCGAAAACAATAATTATTTTAGTTGCGTTTGAGATTTGATAAGAATAAGATGAATTCACTTTGCAATTTTTACATGACCTTTTGAGAATTACTTCAAAATTCGTTCAAAAATACGTTCTTTATCTTGAGCATTTAATACCAATGTTGCAAAACTGATTTTCTACTGAAAGGTTGATAATATACCCGAATGTACACATTTCAGAGTATTTTTGAATTGAAAGTAAAATAAACTGATTCCCGTGAATGATCTTGGCTTTCCGGGTGACGCTGCCGCGTCGAAGGCCGTGTTGCAGATACGATTCGTGTCTCTCTAGAAGTAACCGAGGGTTAAATTTTTAACCTCATTCTTTATGTCGCTAAAACTCATCAACCTATCGTGGTTCTCTCATCACCCACACTAGTTTAGCAACAATATACCAATCTTTCAGAGTTAAAAGAACGCATTCGTAATGCTATGCTTGTTTATTACTATAGTATGCATACATCTTGCAACTGTTAAATTCTTCTACACACGTGCAGGGAGAAACATTAATTCATTACTACTCTCAAGCCTTCCAGAGAAAACTAATTCCTAGATACCATTACCTGCGTAACGGTAAGATTTGTGAGATGCGTGAACATATGCGATATTCATTAAATTCACAAGTAGAAGACTCGGCGTGCGTCTAGTGTCAGACAAGTGAAGCTGCGTCACGTCGCGGAGAATGGAGTTTATGCCCCACAGTAGTAGCTGCTCTAGACAGTATTTCAGGGTGCGGAAGAGGGGGGTGAAGTCAGCCGGTTCAAACTTCATTTTTTTTTTTGAAATTGAGGTCTTGGTTGTCCGGGTGACGCCGCCTAGAAGGCTGTGTAACCAACGTTTCGATCATCTTTTTCGCGGAAGTCTAGGACTTCATTTATTTTTGAAATTCTTTATTAATTGTTGGTGTGAAACGGAAAATGTATACAAGTATATTAATAAAGGGAATACTACTTTGGATGTGATGGGAACTATATATGGAAATTACTTTGAACAAATTTTGTAAAATTTCAAGAAAAGTAGCTTGAGAGTATGGACACCTCTGATTCACTGTCCCTCAGAGTCGAGATTCGTCGAGCTCGAGTCGATTAGTCGAGACGACCGCGTGCTCTCCTTTCACAGAGTTCAAACAATGCGCTATCGCACTTCGGTGGCTCTCGCCGCACTTGTTGACGGAAGATGATAAGCACCATTCGCAGATAGTGATATAGTGACAAACCAGATAAGATTCCACATTTCAATGTTTACATAAAACATTTCACTCCTTTGACATTAACAACGAACCAATAATCTGGCATCCACAGATCATCACAATTAAATATATTGGACTCAACATACACACACCAAACTTAACTGAAAAAAAAAATATAGAAACCAAAATCAATCAAGCAAAAATAAAATTACAACTAAAACCTATTATCTATAGAAATTTATCTCTACCGTAAATCACAGCCGTAATAATGTACAAACCATCTTAAGACCCCTCCTTTTATACACGTGCCCCATGCTGCAAAATTTATTAGTGCCGCAAAAAATAATATTAACAAAATTGAAATCTTCCAAAACCAGTACCTAAGGACCGACGCCCCTTGGTTTGTTACCAACGACCAAATCCACAAATAACTATCCATCGAATCCATTGCCAATCAAATCAATTACCTCACCTCCAACTTCTATTTCACCATACCACAAATCCCCACATTAAATGTACTCATTCTCGGCCGAAATCCTACCCAACCAACCCGAATCCAAACCAAATTTTCTTTTCACATATTCCTAAAAAAATCTCTGGAATTGACCATTAACAGATGTGCCGAATTGGCTTTCA
This sequence comes from Acheta domesticus, assembly GCA_031308135.1. Classification (NCBI taxonomy): domain Eukaryota; kingdom Metazoa; phylum Arthropoda; class Insecta; order Orthoptera; family Gryllidae; genus Acheta; species Acheta domesticus. Next base: position 113,369,133 of record JAHLJT010004567.1, on the reverse strand, counting down.
TAGCATAGTATGTAAGTTAGTAATAAGTACTCAAAACATGTGAATAGTTCAATGTTTTACTTATCAATGTATACTTTAAGAAGAAAATAAACACAAAGAAATTTATAATTTACTTGCGTCAGAAATGTGCGTGACTCTGCACTCCGCGGAGAGTGTGAATATTCTTTCATTAATAAAAAATGTAATAAGGTTTTCTAAACACTATTTATTTGAAGAGACGCAAGCTATACTGTTTGTTCAAACACGTAACAATTTATTTATGCATTTTCAGGAATGTAAAAATTATTCATTTTGTCATTTGGAAATAATCAGGCGTTGAATTCATTAATGATTGTGAGGTTGTTGGCGACATCAGCGGTGCCGGAATGACAAAACGTAGAAGTTGGCAGATGACTTCCCAAGATATCAAAATTAAACAATAGAGGAAAATATCTCTTGACGATGCTTAGAGTGAAAATTATTTGAATTAAAGGTAGTAAAATAAAATGCATTTTTATAATTATTACATTTGTGCAGCTGTTCATAATTATCTTGCTATTTTTGCTCCGTTAACTTAATGTACGTTTTCAATCAATTTTGAAAACATATCTGCTACATATTAGGCAAACATCATTTTTAATGATCTGTATTCAAGAGTAACGATTTGTGTACACTTTGCATAGAGGGAAATTAGAACATTTTGCAATGAAATGCGTGTCTCCAAATTAAAACACTCAACTTTACAACTGACGGTTATATTTTTCTTTGGAGGTTTATTTGTAGAATTTTGATCGTAGAAGATAACTTTCTTCCTAGTGTAAAGATTGACACGAAGAGCAGAGGTGGCTGCTGATGAGCCAATCTGTCAATATTACAGACGGAGAAATATTGAAGTAGCCGTTACAAAACTTTCTCCTTTATAAATGTAGTTTAAGGCATACATGCGAAGCATCTAGTTATACTAATTAAACTTATTGAGAGCGAAAATAGAAATAAAAAGAAAATAGGAATAAGAAAACAGATTCTGAGAGTTAAAGAAAATGAAATTTTCACTTCGTTTCTTCTTTGGCACTTCAACGCTCATTATTGATTAATATGTCTCTCCCCACATGTTTAGAAGAATTAGTGCATGGGAAATATAATAAATTATCAAGATTTTATTACGTACTATTGGTGTTACCTTAAACTATATTATCTTCTTAATCTTTTCTTAAACCATAACACAGAACGCACTCCAAATGGCGTTTTATTGGATAATAAATGCACACACTTAATATTTCAAGTAAATAAAATAATGCTTTTCATAATTTTCTTGAGGCAGATACTTTTTATTAAGTATAATTATGAGATTTAACAATTTTATTTCATGATTACTCATGAATTTTCAAGTTAAATGAATTTCCATGTCACTTTCTATGAAAACAATCTTAAAAATCTCAACAAGAAAACCACTTTTGAGACATAAGGTTAGAAAACATTAGGCGTGTAATAGGGAAGTCTTTAGACACACTTGAAAGTTCTCCAATGATGTCATCAACAGCGTCAGACATGTATGGAAGATTCTTCTTAAAAAAAGACAGTTTTTCTATCAATTCTTCTGCACGCATGAACACATAAGAGTTGCCGAGATCTCGAACAACTTCTGAAAGTGTCGACGAAAGTTTAAAGAACTTCACGAGAAAAGTGAGGAATTGTAGGAAATCAATAGTTCCTTCATTCGAAACCACACTATTTATTATGTCGTCTATTTCTGAATTATCGTCACTGTAGTCCAACATCAGGTTTTTAAGTTGTCCGATTGTTATAGTGCCGAAGATATCACCAGACATTGAAGAAAATATCTTCCCAGTGTCATTTATAACTTCCGCTACTCCCACAAGTCGAGTTGCCATGCTAGACCTCCAAAATATTGCTAAAATAATGTTCAAGATACACTTAACACACACTTCGACTGCCAGATAAGCGAAGACTGAGTATGACAGAAATTCTTATAACTCGCTTTCATTTTATCGCAAGTAACATTATCTCTTCGACAAATTGTACACAACGTCCGGTTTAAATCCACAAAGCAGTAGTTAAGTAAAACACGAAAAGGTCGCGTAAATCCTGTTAAATAGCAGCAGGGAAACCGCAATCAGCTCGTTCTTTACATCAAAACTAAAGAATTGTACAATTTAAGTTTGCTTTTATTTTCTGGATTTATTGATTGTCAACTGTTTTTAAAACCGATTTCGTTGGCTAGAACAACACACATCCAAAATAAGATTGTTCGGACAATTTGATTTATTTGGTCAAAAAACAGTAAAAACTGTATATGACGTATGGGGAAGAAGATTAGCTGGACACGTTTTCTTGAGTTACAGAATCCATTCCCAACATTTTTGCTACAAATACGATAGGTAAAGGATGAATGAAAAAAAAAACAAACAAGGTTGATCCTGGGATTAGGGCGTCACGGGTCCTTTGGTTCCTTTTGTGATTCATAAATTCAAAAACAAATAATAAGCTTAAAAAAGCGCAAGATTAGCAACACTTGAAAAACTAGACATTTTCGTTCTCGAGTTATAGAAAACATATTTGCAGCAGAACACGAACGGCAGATTTGTTTTTTTTTTGCTTTTCTAATCAAATAGTAACTTACCCTCAGCTCTACTCCTACCACTAGAAGCAAAAGAAAACGTGCGCAGAGTGAAGATACATTTATGACCAGAAACAATGGATTGGATACAATTATGGACCAGAAGCATTTATGACAGGAGGCCATACCAGCATTTGCTCAATGGATCAAGGAAACTGGACAAAACCCTGATCGAGATGGGGGTCATTGACTCGGAAGCTGCAGTATATAACTTGTTACAGGCGCATTGTCTTTTTAAAAAATATATTATTTTAATAATAAGATGAAAAACAAATCACTCATGTCTGCCCGTGTCGTATGTAGCCAATGCTAAGCAATAATATATTCAAATTAAAACAATCCTATATGTCTGTGGCCGTATGATTATCACTTTGTTTACCTTTTGCACTCCGCTGGAATCACCTTTTTGTTTACCTTCTGCACTCCGCTGTATACCTTTTTGTTGTTATCGATAGCAATTGTTTTTATCCATAATAGCTTGTGAGCATCAATAAGAAAATGTGTCGTTTTGGTAAATGTTTAAGACTGAAATAGTATCTGTTATTAAAGATTCAGTGCCAAAAAACAGCTCATGAAACAGCGAAAGTGTATGGAAGCAATTTCAAGAATTTTGTTAAGAAAGAAAATTCAAATAGCACAAACTACAAATAAAGACATTACATTATATTTTGTGCAATTAAAATGTGAAGATAAGATGGTGAATAATTCAAATAATATGCTATGAAAACTATTTGGAACATTACAACTAAAATTATTCAGGAAAATACTTTAAAACACACGTAAGTTTACTCCATTCTAAATTGATGAATCCCGCTACTAATTCAGCTTGTACATCTTCCATTTCAAACACTTCCATGGAATACCAAGACATGGAAAACTTAAATTCCTACAACTTTTTTTACAATGTTTTAAATAAATGTTCTTGTAGGTAGCTTTGTTATAATTGGTTTTTAGAAACGTTACCATCAAATAGAAACGTAGTAGGAATCATTTCCTGCATTAAACAGTTATTCATTTAATACTTGGTTAGGCAGTGGTCACTCGGAGCTGAATGAAAGTGTCACACATTTTCGGTAGCAATTTTGAGTAATATTTCCCTTCTTTCCTGTGATTTTAATTATCCATTAAATTAATTTAATGAGTTAATTCGTGAAATAGTCACACTAAATATCACTCGAAGTGCTGTGATATTACTTTTGATATTTTTTTCTCATTCAGTATTACCGACTACTTCCGAGAACATTCTCTTACCACTGAAAAAAATCCACTAATTTTTGTATTTAAAATTCATAAATTGCGTAATATAAATGAAACACATCATTAACAAAACGTAATGTAAAAGTTACCCGATTTAAAATGAACATAACATATATCATCTATTTTCTTTATACTCTTTTTTTATTTTCATATTTCATTTGCAATTTGATTGCGAAAAAACATTTGTGAAAATTGAATAAATTTGTGCATACAAGTATTTGAGAAGAGTAAAGTTCATTGACCGTACTAGGTCAATGACTGTATTCTCGTAGTAGAAGAAATACGCATTTTGAAATATTTAGACTGATATTGTATGTAACAGTTTTGAATTACAGATGAACAAATTATAACAAAAATACTATGGTTTTGTATATATTTTCATTGATAGACTAATGAAAAGGAAGCTTTCCATAATCGAAAGCGACACCCAACCGAGCAATGAACGAAATATGTGGCAATCTACCTTATCACCCCCCCATAAAAAGAGCGGGAAATTGCAAATATTGACCGACTGACGCAATCACCTCGTACACAGTACACAAATGCGAGGTAGATTTTGCACTCATTATTCAGCGTGAAGCCGGGTAAAATACGGAAGAGTTCATTTCCTATTAATAACCCAAGAGAGGCACTGAAAATCAGCGTTGCAAGGGTTTGGAAAGGACGTTAGAAAAAAATTAAACATTGCATTTTGAATGACAGTTTTTGTTGCAAAATTGACTGCTGCGATGAAAATAAGGAACAATTATCTGAAAAAAGGATTAAGAGATAATAGTGTTTGTACATTTTTCAGAGAGAAATAAAACACACTGAGTTGAATGCAAATCATAATGTATTTCAAATTGGTTTTTTAGAAGTACTACCTCCTCCGTCAACAAGAATCGCATTCACTAAGTGATCAAAACTATCTGGGCACGTCACAAAACATACGTTTTTCATTTTTCGTGCTTTGTGCTGCTACCCACTGCCAGGTACTCTATATCAGCGACCACAATAGTCAGTAGACATCGTGAATGGTGCGTTCCGCAGAACTCACGGACTTCGAACGTGGTCAGGTGATTGGGTGTCACATGTGTCAGAAGTCTGTATGCGAGATTTCCACACTCCTAAACATCCCTAGGGCCACTGTTTCTGATGTGACAGTGAAGTGGAAACGTGAAGGGACACACAACACATTAGCGTAGAGGATGACCCCGTCTGTTGACTGACGGAAACCGCCGACAGTTGAAGAGGGTCGTAAAATGTAATAGACAAATAGCTATCCAGACCATCACACAGGAATTCCAAACTGCATCGGGATCCACTCCAAATACTATGACAGGTGGGAGGTGAGAAAACATGGATTTCATGGTCGAGCGGCTGCCCATAAGCCACACATCACTCAGGTAAATGCCAAACGACGCCTCTCTTGGTGTAAGGAGCGTAAACATTGGACGATTGAACAGTGGAAAAACGTGGTGTGAAGTGACGAATCACGGTACACAATGTGGCGATCCGATGGCAGGATGTGCGTAAGGCGAATGCCCGGTGAACGTCATCTGCCAGCGTGTGTAGTGCCAACAGTGAAATTCGGAGGCGGTGGTGTTATGGTGTGGTCGTGTTTTTCATGGAGGGGGCTTGCACCCCTCGTTGTTTTGCGTAACACTATCACGGCACGGGCCTACGTTGATGTTTTAAACACCTTCTTGCTTCCCACTGTTAAAGAACAATTCGGGGATGACGATTGCATCTTTCAACACGATCGAGCACCTGTTCATACTGCACGGTCTGTGGTGGAGTGGTTAGACAATAACATCCCTGTAATGGCCTGGCCTGCACAGAGTCCTGGCTTGAATTCTATTGAACACCTTTGGGATGTTTTCGAACGCCGACTTCGTGCTAGGCCTCACCGACCTACATCGATACTCCTCCTCAGTGCAACACTCCGTGAAGAATGGGCTGCCATTCCCCAAGAAACCTTTCAGCACCTGACTGAAAGTATTCATGCGAGAGTGGAAGGCATCAAGGCTAAGGGTGGGTCAACACCCTTTTGAATTCCAGCGTTACCGATGGGGGGCGCCACGAACTGGTAAGTCATTTTCATCCACGTGTCCGGATACTTTTGATCACTTAGTGTATAATAAGGCGCACTTCAAAGAGATTTTAATGAGCATTATGAATATATAACTTGTAATTTAAACCTATTTAAAAATTGTATACACGTGATTTTCAGTGATCCTTTTTCATCAGATATGAAGTAATGCAGAATTAACACTTTTGTGACCGCTATTCTTTAAATAGTGTAATGAAATAATTTCTAAATAAAACTTTTGCCCGGAAAACAAAGGAAACAATAAAATAAGAACAACATGTTTAAATGATCTAGTCCTTAAGTATTTCAAACTTTAAATTTCGATCTGGAAAGGCCTTACTTCATTCTCTTCTGGCGCTCTTCCTTCCGTCAGTGCTCTCGCGTTGTCCTCCCGCGCCACAACAATTCTTCCTTCTTCCTTTCTTCGAGATGGTTTTCTATTTCATATCCACATACAAAGCTCCATACAATTCCCATATTCCCCGGTAACGGACGCTCAATCCCGAATACCATTGAATACGTTATAACGTTTTCACATCTAAATTTCTTGTATCTAAACTCCAGCCTTCGTTGCATTCTCCTCACGATATTTTTTCGTCCTGTTCGCCTACATTTTTTTTCATTATTATCTTTGCCACTATATGGTGTCGGTCTTGCCACCTATATTTTAATGTCTATGAGTGGGTTTGCCAGGTTAAACTGTGCATGTTCTTTGACTTATAGTTCTTTGGTATTTTACAGTCCAAATTAAAAATATGAAAAGGGGGAAATAAATCAGGAGGGCAGCAGCGAAATATAAATAATGCTTAAGAATGGAACATACAAAAAATAAGGAATAGTGAGTATGTCTCCATTTCTGCCCGATATGCTCAGAGAAAACCACAATCCTGTTAGAAATGCATGCTCTCATATTTGGAACTGTTGAAATATTGCATTTCAACTATTTTATATTCAGTTTGGCGTCTGTCAGACAGACAGATGGACACGTAGAGAGGAGGAGAGACGGTGAGAGAGAGACGGACAGAGAGACAGACGGAAATACAACTGAAAGAGAGAAGGGAAATCTGACAGAAAGACAAAAAGAAAGTCAGATGAAAAGACAGACGGAAAGTCAGATGGAGAGTCAGACGAAAATATAGGCAGAAATACAGACGGAAATATAGACGGGAAGATTACAAAAGCACTTATTTCATTCAACAAAATTGATTTTGAGTATATATATATATATATATATATATATATATATATATATATATATAAAACTTCTAATTAGCTAATATCTTCGTAAAATATGATTTTGACATAATGATAATCTACGGATTTGAGTTGTCCTTTAATTGTCGAAACTAGTTGGTAACGTATCTTTGTAGTCTGAAATCATGCAATTACGCACGATATTTCCTTACGTCTTTGAAGCAACCGTTACTTTGTACGCCGAGCGTCTTCCAAGCTCAAGCTCGGGCAGCCTGAGCCAACAAGAGCGACGCGGCGCGCGGGCAGCGGCAAAGCGGGCGTCCCGCAAGGCTCGGGCGTAGGACCCCCCACCCCCCACCCCCCCGTTCAACGCGGCGGGCCCGCCCGGTCTGCTCTGGCCCCCGCCCAAGAGCAGTCTACGCTTCCGATGCCCTCGCTGCCGCCCGCCCCGCCCGGCCGCGCCCGCTCTCGGCGAAGTTCCGCGGCGCGCCAATTTCCGCCCGGGCTAATTAGCTGCCCGCCGCCCGGAAGCGGCCGCGCCGCGACCGCACTTCCGGCCTCCGTCCCCACCGCCGCCGCCGCAGGGATTTCGGCGCGCCGCCCCCACCGGCTCCACCGCCGCCGATGGCCGTTCCCAGCCGATGAGAACGCCTTGTGGAGGAGGAAGTTTAGACCGTCGGGTCGAGGTTATTTTGCTTCTCCTTCCAGCTGCGGCCGAAAGGAGATGCAACTATGAGAAAAAGTTTTTGTGGGCGCAAACAGGCGTGGGAGGAAGCGCTGAAGGAAATGAAGCCTCTGTTGCTGGGATATTAACATGCAACTGCATTTGGGCGGAGTTGTTACTTCCTATTTGTTTTGTTCCTATACTAACCTCTTCATTTTCTACTTTACATTCCTTAAGAGTAGTATGCCTAAAGTGTTATGTTTTGTTTCCAATTACCCAATTTTTTGCCATATTCATGTTTGTGGGAGATGCTGACGAAAAGAATTATCGTGTTTTACATGAAAATATTGTAAGGATACTGGGTCATCTTAGATGAAAGCATATATGATTCGACAATAATTAATAGAAAATTAAAACTATGTACATGATTGGAGTAAGATATATCCACTAATCAATTTTGTAGGAACGTAAGTAAAGTTCACTGTGACTATGTCCAAAAATGTGTAAGCGGTGCGAGAATATAAAATTAATATTTTGAATGTATGAATAAATAACATGAGAATAGTTATTAAAAAAACACGATAGAAAAGAAGTGAACGTCGGGCAGTGATAGGAAATTGGTCATAAACTAAAAAGAGACGATAAGTCAGGAAACAAAGGAATAACGAAAACCTATGATAATCTAAAAAGAAAGTAAGGAGTTTTGGCGGGGATAGTAATGTTACGAAAGATTACAAACGTTGAATGAACGTGAATGTATAGGACTAATTACCAAGTATGTATTTCGAAAATTTTAAGTTAAACCTTCTTAATTAGTTTTTATTACTCTTCAGGTACTGCGTAAATCTCTTAGAATTTAATTTTTTTACATAATTCAACTACGAAGGTCTAAAAAACTACGTTACTCGGCAATGGAAGTTTTAGCTTCATTGCCTACAACTTGAAAATCTGCATTTAATAATCAATGACGATGTTTGACGGATTCGATCTATGGTTTATTATTTTGTTAGGTTCTTAAATCATTTTAAAACAAATTTAATATGCCACAAAGTGAAGCTCTTTATAAGTTATTTTTTCTTCTAAATATGCTCGCTTCAGAAATGAAAATATATTAGATCATGACAGGCACGTAGTTCTGATATAAATCAATTTATTACTAATTTATTATACAAATAAGAGTTTTGGAAGAACAGGTTGGGCATTTGTCTTCGTTCATTCAAAACAAAATGATGCCAAATATTCTTTCAGAGAGGATGGTTCCCAAGTAAAAAATAAAATATACAAATATAATGAAGCGTCTGACATAATAATCTAGAAGACATTTTCAATAGAGCACAGTCACTTTAGATCCTTCAGTTTCTAGTAATTTTCCGTAAATTAGAAAAACTGACTAGACGTAAACGCAAATTTCATATTGTTTTTGAAGTAACAGCAGTGCTGACAAAGCTAAAATGCGAAGTACGTAAAAATAGCAATGGAAGTGCGGACACCGCGGAAATGGAAATCGAAGAAGAAAGCAAAAGAAAAAAAAGAAAATAAAGAAAAAAGAGGGTGAAAAAATGGAGAATATGGTTTGAGAAATTACGAAAGTGTTATACAAAACATATTTCCAAACATATTTTATACTGATTCCAATAAAGATAGGAAGTTGTGTGAAGCAAGGAAACATGTATTTATTCAAAATGTATACATTTTTTAAAATTTTGCATTAACTCGCATTACCATTTTTTTGTATTCTGCATGCACTACGAAAGTATAGAAACCACGTACAAAGAACGCGTGTAGAAGCACAAATTCTGCACGTACGAGAAAGTTAAACACACAGCAAACACGAAATCCTACACGTTGGCGTCACACCACCTCCCCTAACACGACGCGCGTCGCGCAAGCGCGATGGGGGATTGCCTGCTTTCAGGCGCCGCCGGCAGATGGCAGGGCGAGCGTGGCGGCGCGCTCCGCTGGGCTTCGCGGGCCGAGGGCGCGCATTCAAGCGCCGCCCGTGACGCCGCATGCGCGAGCGGGCTATCGCAGGGCTTCGCGCTGCCGCGCCGCGCCGCGCCGCGCCGCGCCGCGCCGCGCCGCCGGGCGTCCAGGCGACAAACGCTCGCTGCGGGGCGCCCCGGCCGCGCATTGTTTCCTGGCGGGCGATGCAGTCGCGGCCACCGGTGGCGGTTTGGACGCTGGGAGGGGGAGGAAGCGCCTGCGAAACGGTTTGGGAACGGGGCATCGACCTCGAAAGGGAGAGGCAGGGTATTGTACTTCTTGTTGGGGGTGGAGGAAATTTCAACCAAACGGCATCCGATTCGAATTAAAACTTTTCGTTTTGACAGACACGGAAAGCTGATCAATACTATTTTTAAAATATGGAATTGATTTTTTATTTCTCACATTTAAATTTATTACTTACATTTTTAAATCACATATATTTGCTACATCTGCATTTTATACAATTTTGTTTTCCGTGGTGGTGCAGATGGAAGCTCCTGTGAAACGGATTGGGAACGGGGCATCGACCTCGAAATGGAGAGGCAGGGTATTGTACTTCTTGTTGGGGTGGAGGAAATTTCAACCAAACGGATCGAATTAAAACTTAGAGGTTTTCAAGGTATGGGAAGCTAGTCAATACTATTTTAAAATAAGGAATTGATTTTCTTTTATTTCTCAAATTCAAATTGATTATTTACATTATTAAATCACAAATATTTCCTACAACTGCATTTTACGCCTTTTCAGTTTTAGTGTTGGTGCAGAAGGAGACTCCTGTGAAACGGAGCATCGAACTCAACATGGAGAGACAAGGATATTGTACTTTTTGATGGGGTGGAGGAAATTTCAACCAAACGGCATCCCATTCGAATTAAAACTTTTCGTTTTGCAAGACAGGGAAAGCTGATCAATACTATTTTTAAAATACGGAATTGATTTTTTTTATTTCTCACATTCAAATTTATTACTTACATTTTTAAATCACATATATTTTCTACAGCTGCATTTTACACCATTTTGTTTTCAATGGTGGTGCACGAAATAGAGAAGCCAGGGATTGTACTTGTTGGAATGGAGGAAATTTCAACCAAATGGCATCCGATTTGTATTAAAACATTTAGTTTTCCCAGAAACGGAAAGTTGGTCAATAATATTGTTAAAATGAGGAATTGATTTAATTTTTCAAATTTAAATTTATTATTTACATATTTTAAATCACAAATATTTACTTCAGTATATTTTATGCGTTTTATACCATTTTATTTTTAATTTATCCTCTTACTCGGGCTCACAATTAATCCTATGATATTTGTACCAAGCCTTTCCGGTGGCACAAGAACAGCGTGCTAGCCTTCGGCGGATTTCGGATTCGATTCCAGGTCGGGTCAAAAAAGAGCTGCAGCTTTTCATTACAATCGTCTCAGTTTCTCTAGCTTTGTGACGAAAGCGAAGCTCAGACATGCCAAAGAAGCTCGGTACGTTGAAAAGAAGAGATTATGCTCGCCACAAGTCTTAATCCCCTCTCTCCAGACGTGGACAATAAATTTAAAAACTCGGTCCAGGCCTGGATGGCACTATTCACTTGTTACTAACTCTTATTCTAAATTCGGATGTAAAATATGTGTGCCAAAAATGCTTGCTAGTGCATGAGCATCCCGATGGATTAGAATACAAACAGTATGCCCACTCATGGCCATTTTTGAGTTAGTATCAATTTTGGAGACCTCTCGTTCTCTTGGGTTCAAAGATTGTACGTCCATATAAGAGAGATCAAGCTTTAGGAAGCAATCGTGGTCGCCCCAAAGTAACTGCACCTTTACACCATCGAGATGACAAAACAGTGGTAGGCCAATGTCATTCTGTGTGAAATTAGAATTCTTATACCAAGCCACGTATGTATTAGTTAACATTAGTTACAGTTACGTTAGAACTGATAATGAGTTTCGAGACGGCGAACTGGAAATTTACTATTTTTTGATATCGCAAGACCAAATGAATGCTAATTTTATCGTCCTACACATGCATAAATCAATTCAACCGCCTGTCAGTGATACTCCCATCTTCACTGCACATGTAAAAGGGTTAAATCGATGGATGTGAATTACGTACTTGTGAGTGGACATTTTTAGATTTGTTTGAGTGTCAATTAATGAAAAACATTGGCATGCGATCTAAAAAATTTAGATCAAAATTAGAATTTCAAAAATTGTAATTTAGAATGTTTGCATTCATTTCTAAGAAAATTAGAATAAAACATTAATAAGGCATTCCTGTGATGACGATATCTGCATATAATATACATTATAATAGTCATGAAATGATTTTCTTTGTTACAATAATTTTTTAGATAAAACACTTGCATTCAACGGCGCTCGTACATAAATTTCAAGAGAAAAAGAAAAGACAAAAGCCAATGAAAAGGCACTGTAAAATATGGGATAAGGGCAGCATGATAAACGGTTCTCTATTGCGCAAGGTCTTATAAGCCCGAGAATTTCATCAGGATACATTGTAAGCAATGGCTCATAGTTCAGGTAATACAACTTCTTGCGCTAAAAATAAAGCTGCTGAGATTTAGTAGCCTTATTAGAAATTCAAGTGATTAAAAATGTATCTTCGAGAATACTTCGAATGATGACTAGCAAAATGTACGAATTAAAACGGCAACATTAACTATATTGTAGGTTCTTTCGAGACACGCTAGTCGATTAAATTTAGTTGCTTTTCAACGACAAACTAAAAGGTGGGTTGATGACGATTTGGGGATTGTCATTTAAAACAAAATCAAATAATCATTTCATAAGCAACGTTTACGAAATCCTAGTGCCATAGAAGAACAGACAGAACAGATGGAACAGACAACTGATAAAACAGACAGAGGTACTAGATATATAAATAGGATAGGTTAGGGAAGAAGTTTTTAAATCGGTTGAGGGCAAAAGGCATAGCAAATATTTTTTTCTAAAACAAATGTTATCGGATCACACAATTTTATCCGTCACATGATAGAAATGCTGTACTAATGTGTGTTCACAACAACAGATGGCTCTGCGAGTATGTCTATTAGTACAGAGAGCAATGCGAAATCACTACCGCCGTGCGAAATGAATGTAACCCATTTTGAGCAGCGCTCGTACACCAAGTTAGTCGTTTTCCATGGAAGAAATGCTGAGAATGATTTGACGTATTTGTTTGAAGCTCTTAGAAATAATGTCCTTCCATACTGGGTTGTGAGATGTGCAGGCGAGTTTATAAATATGAAAAACACAATTTTGGCCTGACGTTACACTTAGTTCACACCTTGTCCTTTCATGTGTATTATTCATAATGTCTACCCGTGTTCGTACTCTCACAAAAAATAGTTGCCATGACTCCCCCTACCCTCGTACATTATAATAAGAATTAGTCAAGAAAGGAAATAATTTGATCGATTTTGGTCCCAGTCGATTCTGGAACTAGCAATATTTACGGCTGGAGTCGGGGTTACGGGTCTGTGTCTGATAGTTCCTAATATTATTACCAAATTTACTATTACTTCTACTACTCTAAGATTACTACTAATGTGAATGATATTTGCGCATTTTCACTGGAACTGTCCTAACTCTCAGTTTTTGGACTGCTTTCCATTTGAGAGTTTTCCCATCTCTTACAATCTTTCATAAAACATTCTGTTTTTACGCTGACTCCCACGCACGCCATTGCACAACCAACTCGGAGGTCCTCCGGTCGCCGCTCCAATTTCCTTCCTCATTCCCCTTCCCCCCGGCGTCGACATCTCTTCACAATCTCCCAGTTTCTCTTTCCAGAGTCGCCACTGATCCTTCCTCCCCTCCCTTTCCCCCGAATGCCCCGTCCTTCAGACAGAGATTCACCCATTCCCCCTAACCCCCCGCCCCACCCTCTCGTCCAACCCCCTCCCCACAATTCTCACCCAAGCATTCCACCTCTTTTTCCCTGGCTCTCCCGCCGCCGTCACCACAACTACTACCGCTGTCGCAGCCCTCCCTCCCAGCTCCTCCCCACCCTGGTCCACCCCCACCGTCGCCGCCGTCGCCGCCGCCGCCGCCGCCGCTGCCGCCGCAGCGGCCGCAGAAGGCTCCTGCCACCGGCGCTCAATTATGCGGCCCCAGGCACGCGCCGCGCGCCGGCGAATATTCATGGCGTCTTAAAAAGCCCGCGACCCCACGCCTCAGCGCCCGCCCCGCCCGCTGGCGCGACACGGCCACCGCCGGGACTGACGAAACCTCTGCTCCTGTCGAAACGAATTCGACAACAAGAGATAAACAAACTTGTGTTGATTCTGAGTGATGTGGTTAGTCCCGTAAGCGTAGTTACAAAGCGGGAGGTGGTGGTATTTCTTCCTCACTGGAATATGAGATCCGGTCCCAACAACACGTCATGATTTCACCTCAATGAATCTCCTTTAGAGGGAAGCTGATCCCACTGGGCCAGGCTCAATGCTTCCGACTAGTCACTCCATATGTGTGATAGTGAACTACATGTAAGTGTTACGCTGGCCAAACGGTTTCTTGCATTTGTGATGTATTGTAGGTGTAGTGTGTGAATGGGGATAGGTAACGTGCAACGATGATCCTACAATCTCTGTGAAATGATCTGGGGAAATCCGGAAGCCACAGATTAGAGCGACTGTCCGCATTTAGACATTTTCTTACAAATGTATACACGAGTTTCAAATATTGACGAGAAACTGACTACCCCATGCATGTGAAAATATGGACACTTAATGTCAAGTGCGGAGAGCTACGTAAAAAGAAGCCCTTTGTCTTTTACATTAAATTTATTAATGTTGCCCGTCACTCCTATTGTTTAGTAATTATATCTGTAAATGGTAGGTTATTAATTCTTCCGTGAGATAAAAAGTAAAAGAACGGAAAATACAGTACATATAAAAACGAAATACTCTATGTAAATAATGTCGCTTCAACTTATTGCATCGACATACGCCGCCCAGGCACATTGGCCTCGTTAACCTGTATCTTTCATAAAAGTGCAAAAATAGTATAATTTTGTTGCTAGTTAATGTATTACTTCCCGCATCACACAGCCTTAGGAAGTTCTTTCAGGATGGTTCATTCCAAAAGAATAGTCTATTCCAGAAGTATAACTTATTCCAGAAAAGTAACCTATTCCTTACGTTCGGTCTACCAGTAAAGTTCAGACACAAACTCACACGTCTTTGCCTTCTTTTCTACGACTCGCACTCAAGTGTACAGCGCAGAATTTATCCAAGCAAAAGGGAGAAACTCTTTGATTTATGTGTATATCGACCGCATTGAAAGACCCCAGTCCGACATCTTGTTGAAGATGTTCGAAGTGCGAAGTCCAGCCGTTGGCCGCCGGGCGAGAACTGGCCAGAAGAGAGCGCCACGCTAAAGGAAAGAAGAGAAGTAATCCAATTTATCGAGTTATCGTGAGTCGATAGCCGCTTTTGAAAGCTCCAAGTTCACATTGAGAGCGTGTCGCCTCCCCTCACACGGAGAGACAGAAGAGCAAATGTCGACAGGGGCTTCTTTCGCCCAATGAGAATTGACCAGTGAGATGAAGTGGCATTACTAGTGAGTGAAGATGAAGTGAGATGAATTTCTCTACCCAAACTATTCAGCAGAAACAAAAAAAAAAGACTCAGAAAATAAGCAGATACTTACTGCATCAACAACAATGTAAGATGTATAATATGTTTATGGTGGAAAACCAATATTGTAATATCCAAGTATTACAATAAACATTAAACTGGTATTTTTTATGAATTATAAAAAAAATATTAAATAGGAAGTCTGGCTTGTCGGATCAAGAACTGAGCTATTTTTTTCTAGAAAACATATTAATTTGCTTTTAGCTAAAGTTTCGTCTAGTTTTGCACCCGCAAGCTCATCAGAGCTTAAGTTTGAAGTAGAGAACAATTTAAATTTGTACTAGACCATAAAAATTATCTTTTCCTCAGGTTCCAAATTGTTTTGGTTTCGTTCTGAGTAAGTTCTACAAAAATATAAATCTTGAAAAAATTTTAATTTGTGTGTTATTCATGTTGTTGTGATGTCACAATATTACGTTTAGCTTACTATTTCAAAAATATTCTTGCACAGTATTTAATATGAGTTATTTATAAAAAAAATAGCATTGTAAGACCAAAATTCGATTGAACAATACTTTGGAATCAATAATATACGAGTATTAAAACTTCTTAACTTCTGTTAAACTTAACGAATTATTACATTAGAAATTTACTTCTTGTTCTGTAGTTGTATAAGTTGGAAGTAAACTCTAGTTCTGTTCAGAGTGAATCATAAACTCAAATATAAACATAAGTTGATCTAGTAGCTTACCCTAATAGTTTACCCATTAAACATTACTCCAGGAATCCATTTAATAGCATTGCGAACGTGCGAAAGCCAGTAAACAAACCAGGGGAAGAACTCGCGGGCGTATCCGCGTTCAAAGAAGGGCGCAGTTTGCCGTCAGCCGCAGGGAAATACGAGCTGCGAGGTGTTTACGCTTTGGGAGCGCGTAACTCATCGGTGGACGGGGCGAGGGATGGGGCGGACCGACGGCTGCGTTGGGGAGAAGCGGGGAGGGGCCGGAGGTGCGGTGCGAGGAGTGGGCGGGGAGGGGCAGAGGCGACGACTGCGCAGGGAAGGGGTAGAAAGTGACAGGGGATCGGAGGCGTGGGTGGCAAGTGGGCGCGGGGCGGGGGAGAGGACTGGGGAAGATCGGGGGGAGCGGGGAGACGACTGCGTTGGGGCGGAGCGGGGGGCGGGGGCGGATAGTGGAGGTGGCGGGGGCGGTGCGGGGAGGGGGTGGGGAAAGAGGGGCAGGGGGAGAGGCGACGACTGCGTAGGGAAAGAGGCCGGGAATGACGGGGGGCGGAGGCGCAGGAGGTAAGGGGGGCGCGGGGCGGGGTAGAGAACCGGGTAGCGGGGAGACGACCGCGTGGAGGAGAGTGACGGGGTGAGGAAGCGGAGAAAGGGCCGGGGAAGAGCGGGGGAGACTGCGGGGCGACGACTGCGTTGGGGAAAGGGCGGGGCGACAATCGAGAGTCGGGCAGCAGGAGCGCGAATGGTTTACAGATGAAAACGAGAGCGATCGCAGCGCCGGCGGTGATTAACAGCTGGGGGTGGGGGTTTGGACGGTTCATACGACGCGCAGGGCTGAGGTAGCGAACGTCCTGGTTGGGGAATATTCGAATGGTGTGGTGCCTGAGGCGATTCAAAATCGGTGTTTGTTTTTAAACATACTTGTGGTTAACTGAGGATGATAAAGACTCTGCAGAGATCGCCCCCTGGAACAGAGACATGAAGGCGATGGAGAATTTTATTCAAGAATTTGAGAGAAGCCATGAAAAAACAAACATTTAAGAACTGAATGAGCAAAATTAGAGCCACGAACAACACAAAACCTCTTGAGGTGGAGCATTGAAATGTATGTTGAAATGCTTCTAGGAGAAGAAGAAGATTGGGTGACTCGAGAAGTGACATGCAAATATGAGGTGATAAGAAGTGCTCATTTGTGATGATAGCGAATTGTGTTTATTGAGGAGGAGTTATGATTACGGTCAAGCAATGAATTTGTATTGGGAAGTTTTGGCTGGTTATGTTGGTAAAGATCGTTGTTGCACGGCGCTGGTCGTAAGGGGATAGGGCGAGAGAGAGGGAGAACACTTTAAAGCGATTCCCCTGCGTGTGTCGCGTACAGTCAAGTCAGAATCTCGCAAGTTCATGAAATCATTGTGCCGGCATTAGTTGGTTCTCTTTCTTGAATAGCCCAACATGTGTGAATTTATTGACTTATATGATCTTTATCGTTAAGAGAAACTCTCTTGGACAAATCATTTAAAAAACAAGCAAAAGAACGAGTTTCGTTTATCGATTGATTGATTCAACTACGGAGGTCATTATTCTCGTAAGTGTAGTGCATGCTTTTCATCGGGAGGTGGCGGTGATCATTCCCCGCTGGATGGCGAAATCTGGCCGGGAAACCGACCAGCCGCCGCCGATCCGCCGACCAGCGGGATTTTCGCCAACCAGGTATCTCCAGTGGGGCAGCGCCCCAGCCAGGACAAGCTCTAAGCCTCCGACCGGTGTCCCGGTATGTGGTAGTGTCTGGCATGTTAGTGTAAGTGCGTGTAAGGGGTGAGGATAGGACAAGGAAGAGGAAGGAAAGATCGCGCGCGGTCTGTGGCCCGTTTGTTAGAGTACTGCCCTGGCACTCGTCTGGTATTGATAGGAGGAACCACGGGAAACTATCGATCAGAGCAGCCGGCCGCTAGAATTCTCCTCCAGACAGCGACTGAATTCGACCTAGCTGAAAAGCCAGTGTCGATAATCCTGCCGCCGCCGTCGGGACTCTAACCTACAACCTCCCTCTCTCTGTCGTTTATCGAGTGCAGGAACGAAACAATGCTACAATTAGAAGTTATTATACACACATAGAGTGCCAACTGCTGTTGTTGACTGCACCGCTTTGGATGGCAAGGGGGAGAGCATGCACAAGCCGGCGCCAAGCCCGTGCGAGGATCTGCAGTAGCAAAAGACAACAGAGCGGCAAAAGAAGAGAGATTGCCATGTTGTCCGCGGAGGTGTCTGGGGATGGATGGCGGTGAGGCAGAGGCTTTTGAAATAAAGTAAGGCGAATGCTTAGATACAGGAAAAGAGCTCGCTGACTTATGAGGTCAGCAGGGTAGCGCCGACTGGAGGATATCGGAGGTCGCCATTCTTCTGACTGTGTGGCAACTTTTGAACCAAAGTAGCGCAATATAAGAAGCTTCGTGTGACGAACATCTAAAAGGATACGTGCGACATATCCTTGTTTCCATCTAGTCGTAGGTAACTGGATCAAGAGAGCGATACTTTTTGCAGAATGGAGCTTAAGCTTGAGGAGGCTACCAAGAGACATATATCGTGAGAGGTACGAAAATACTTTTTCCACATTTCCTTGAAAAGGGTAATGCTTTCAAACTGTAATGACAGAGACTGCTACCAACGCTAAATTTCTATAGTTGAAAATTGAGTTAACTCCATTTTCAGGCCCGCGCAAGTTTAAACGTTTATTCTGAAAGTGATAGAACTCCAAGTCCTTTGTGTGGACGACAGCGCATCACAATAAAAGTGAATCACAGAAGATTCCAATCTATTTTGATAGTGGTACAACTCCAGTGGTATGGCTACGTGGTTTTTTACAAGTCTCGTCATGAGTGATTTTCGAGATATTTATCGTGTGTGCAGTTATACGATGATAGATCCAGAGTAGGAACAACGAAAATAATATAATTAAATCTTTAGTGGATGAGCAAGAACTAAGATTTTAAAAAAACTTAAATATGTCGCTTCTACTAGCACAGCAAAGAAAGGTTTATTAGAAGAAACATAATTTGCATGATTTATTTCCATTCATTTCAAGCATAAATCACGCTTATTTCACTGTTCTGCAGGTAGTGACTCGACGATTTCAAGAAGATGAAAACTGAAAGAACGAGAGAAACTGAAATGATGAGGAAAACCGATGAAGAAAACTGTCTTAACAGTAACATTAA
This sequence comes from Acheta domesticus, assembly GCA_031308135.1. Classification (NCBI taxonomy): domain Eukaryota; kingdom Metazoa; phylum Arthropoda; class Insecta; order Orthoptera; family Gryllidae; genus Acheta; species Acheta domesticus. The sequence continues at coordinate 113,349,797 of JAHLJT010004567.1, read as the reverse complement.
ATTGATATTTAATCTGTTTAAATAAATCGATTTCGTCTTCATTTTCAACTTTTCTTAGAACATCAACCAATTTTGTCCTCCAACCTCATTTTTACGGTGGTATAACTCCTTTGCCCTCCCAATATTCCACGATGCAAACAGTTTGCTTATTCATATCATATTCAGACAAACAAGTGAATATCTTGTACGAGAAAAAACACATTTTTTTGTCTAATTCCATCCCTGATTTTTTATAGTAATTTAAATTTAGAGCTCAATATCTCGAAACTAGTGTCAATGGAGATGAACCACTATTACATTTTTTTATTAATTTACCGTTTGCAATTTCAGTGCTGCAGGATTATCCTGCTTAGGGTTATAGGATGTTAGGAATTCTCTCAATTAAACCTTTTTCCCGGTTTCTCACCACTTCCACGGTTCTCTGTACATAGAATGTAACGGGATATCTTAGATATTCTTATGTCAAGAAGTGGGGTGAAAATGGCGTGGCGAGCGTCAGGCTTCAATCGGACACCTTTTTACCCAATTGAAAATAACGCCTCCAAATATAATAACGCATCATGCGGATATAAAGTAATATACACCTTCAGCACACACTGCCCGCCACATTTTGGAAAGAATTCCATTTATCCTGATCTCGTGACTCACACAATACAAGTAACACAATACAAGTAACGTAATTGTACTCCCTAATTCTGGTGAAATAGTATTCACCAGATGTAACAAACTCTAACGGAATTTGTGCACCAACAGAGACTCAAAAGTAGGTTAATATCGTATACGATGTAGGGGTTCACGCTGTGCAAAAACTCTCCAATAACTCTGGAGCACGTGAGACAGGTGGCGGAACGCGAGAAGCTGTCAGGGTCGGTGGCCACCAGGAAAGCAACGAGGGCGGCACGATGGCCTGTCATCCGCACATTTGTTCGTTCGCTCGGTTAGCTCTGGCCTGGTGGCGGGGCGGCGGTCTCGGCGATGAAAACGGGAACTTTATCGATTGTCCTCTCGATTAACGCTTTCACACCTCCGCACCGCGTCCGCTCCCACGCACCTTCAGAGCTCGCAGCCGGCGCCGGCCCCTGAATCACTTTCACGCTGGATAACGCAGCTGCGCCCAACCTGTGGACCGCCCGTGTATTTTCTGCGGCCTGCGGGTGTCAACAGCAGAATCATATCTAAGCACGCTTTGGATTGAATGATTGATGAGTGCTTTTGGGGGGCGTCAATGGCTAAGGTTGTTAGTCCTGTAAATTTAGTACGTTTTTTTATCGCGGGAGGTGGCAGTGATCTTCCCGCGCTGGATGGCGAGATCCGGCGTCAACCTACCTCAACCAGGCATCTCCCAACAGCGGGGCACCATTTCATTCGGGTCAAGCTTTGGTCTCCCGACATGAGTAGTGCTGTAGAGTGTGAGAGGGTCAAAGCAGGGGTCAAGAATGAGGAAGCAAAGATTGCGCGCGGTCGGTGGCCCGTTTGTTATGGTAGACGGTGTAGTACGGAATTCGCTTGGGGTTGATCGGAGTAACCATGGAAAATTACGATCAGAGCAACCGGCCGCCAGAATTATCCTGCAGACGTTGCTGAATCTGACCCAGCTATCAAGGTAGTGTACAAAATTTGCTACCGACGGAAAGCTTGGTGGTGCCTCTAAAGGAGAGGTACAAATTTATCAATGTATTGGGTGCTGTAATCAGTGTGGTAGTTATTTGGAATTCGTGATGGAGCAGTCGTTGAACATTGCATCTATCCAGGTAAATTAAGAAATTTTAGTAAATTACTTCGTCTAGAAAAGGGAAAGTCAGAATTCACGTTTTGTGCTTCTTTGATTCCGAAAAAATTACTTTTCGGCAGAACGTTCGTCTTAACATACTACGTACGAACGTCAATATTAGAGCTTACACTTTTCAGACAATTTTCTCCAAAACTGATATTCCCCGATCAATCTGGCAGAACCGAAGGCACTGTGAATTTGAACTTGGGAAGTAATTAGGCAACATTTGCATTAAAAACATTTTTTTAAATTTCTCAAAAATGACTCTAATTAAATTTTTTTCATCCGATCTCTATTTTCTCTTTTCTCCAATAGAAAGGCACTTAAAATTGCGCAGATCACTTTTTCATTGATCTCTGAATTTTCAAAAGTTGCACCGGGAGATGTGGTTTAGTGCATCAACTGATGTCACGTCACTCCCTCTGACCGGCAGGTCCTAGGTTCGAGTCCAGACGACGGCAAGATTTTCGACACTAGCTTGTCACCTAGATCGAATTCAGTCGCTGTGGGGGAAAATTCTAGCTGCCGGCTGCTCTGATTGGTAGTTTTCCGTGGTTTCTCCGATCAACACAAGGCGCCAACACGCCGGAGCAATACCCTAACAAACGGGCCACGGATCACGCGCGATCTTTCCTTCCTCTTCCTTGTCCTATCCTCACCCCTTACACACACACACACACACACACACACACTAACATGAACGACACCACCACGCATGCAGGGAGACCGATCGGGAGCTTAGGCACCTGGTTGAGAAAAACCCCGTTCGCTGACGGTAGGTCAGGGCCGGATCTCGCCATCCAGCGGGGGAAGACCACCGCCACCTCCCGAGGAAAAACATGCATTTCACTTATGGGACTAACGATCCTCGTAATTGACCCACCCGGAATCACTAACAATCAATCAATCAAAATTGCAAAAGTTAAAAATTTTTCGGCGTCTTCTTACAATAACAATATTGAAGATAGAGGGTTTTTCTTTAATAAAATCTGTTCTTCAAGGATAAGATATTTAAAAAAGGTCATTTGGATGTTTTTGAGGAAATGAGTAGTTTTTGCCCAATTTTTGCTTGAAGTTAATGTAATTTATAACATTTGTTTCAAAAACGGCTCTAAATGTTTTCTTTAATTTTTTCTTGGAAAGAGCAAAGTAAAATTATAAAACTGATAGAGGTTCTATTTTCGTTGAATACGCTGAATATTCGAAAATTGCAAATGTTACAAATAATGCAAGAAAGTTTGTGTTGTAGAACATCACTATTTTCATGTTATGGTGTTCATCCAGAACATAGTATAATAAATCGCATGAATCTGTTTATTGTGTCTCTGTAATCACCATCGTTACAGTTTCAATTTAAGTATGTTTTCCTCTGTAGGCATTTTTTCTACCGGGAAATTGCATAATTATACTATTATTGTAGAGAAATGACATGGCAAAGCTCTGTAATTGGAGAATTCACGTTAAATTGTACACCATAATTTTGTAAAACTGATTTCCGCCATAATTATCTGAAACAGATTTAAACGTCGACATAATAACAATTACTGCAATAACCTTTATCAAATTTCCCGGTATGTTTGGCCCTTATATTATGAGTGAGGGCAGCATTTCATTGATATGAGCCAGTGATTCAGGATTTTTATAAACGGGCATGTGAGTTAATCATTTATGAGGGTAAAGTTGAGCAGCTACGTATTTTGGGAAGAAATAATGTGATGATTGGATAAATGATAAAAGTGGATTTAACTTTGAAGAAATACATAAAATAACGTGTATGCGATCCCTTACATATAATATACGAAATAACGATTTTCTATGTTATTACTTTTTCGTGAGCAAAACATTAGGTTAGGCAATATATTTCAGTGCTTGGAAATTTCAATAAATTCATGGATATTGATGTTCTTATTTTTTAATGTTTCTCAGCACTAAAACAAGCATTGTTTGTTGGGGTAACATCATTCCTTAGTTAAAGAACTCAGAGAAATGTAATAATTGCAACAGCAAGTTGGGAATGCATATGTGTTTTTTTTGGAAACTAAATATACTAGGGGATAAACAAATGTAAGAATGATGACTAAATTTCTTCGTGAAAAGATGTAAGTTCTAGATCGTTGGGTAGCTAAGATTCTTTTGTCAAGTAGAGAATATTAAGGCATACATGAAAGCTAATAAAATAACGTACAAAAGCGTACACAGCGACAATAATTCAAAATTTGACAAAATCATTCTTTCACCTCACTGTCATTGTCATTGTCATTATCACCGTCATTTTCCACTATGTACAATCACCAATTATTATTTACACTCTGGTATATAAACTTGGTAAGTCTGACAATGAACGCTAGATTAATAGAAACATAGGAGGCTTTTCTGTAGAGATATAGTTTTTACCCCTCTAAGCAGATATAATATGCGCGCGGCTATAATCTATACTGAGTTAGCAATCTTTTTAAAATCAGCAAGGGCTATGGAAAAGCAGGGTTTGTGAGAAGAGGACGATAGAATTGTAATCACTGCAAGCAAATCTACATGCTAACGCTACAGGCGCTGTCACCGCCAACAAATGATTCATTAGCATCCTCGCTCTCTGCGTTTGTTCCCGTTCGTTTTTTTCCCCTCTCTGCCCCTTCCAAACTGTCACCCTTTCACTGCAGGCAAAAATGCGCCGGTTTGGTTACCATAAACTAAACATACTGTTGTAAGAGGAGAATAACCGGTAAAGGTGGTTCGGGGCATCAACTGGTTTGACTGCAGTGCCTCTGATCGGAAGCTCTAGGTTCGAGTCCCGACGGTGCACAGTGTGTAATTTTGGCCAACTAGCTGGAAAAAATTCAATTTTAGACTGAATTGAAATAGCAAAATTGTTATATTTCTATGTAGTAGTGTGTCTGAACTATGTGGAAACGTTGTTAGTTTTCTCTTGAAGGTCACAAGGACCCCATGGTGCATGTCCAAAGACGTCCATCGCCGCTCCGCCAGCACTCAGCTCCGAATGGCCCTTTTCAGTCCGTAAAGTTCTCTTGGTAGGAATACACAATTCGTCTCATTCTGTGATTTGTGGGTTTACTATTAGTAATCTACATGCTTTTACAATTATTTTTATGTGGATAAAATTTAAGTATTTATTTTTGATGTGCCTAAAAACGTTAATGAAAAAGGTGAGCGATTTATATTGAATGTATTACACATTCTCTAAATTCAATTAGAGTTTTAGTGTATTATACACCATTATACACCTTCCGGGCCATATACATTTTAAAACTAGTACTTTTGGGTTCTTAATCGTGAAAAGACTAGCTGCTTATACCTGCTTATCTGAATTATATATACATTTTTACAGAAAGGGTCTTCAAGTTACCCGCAGGTTGTTATTTGATATATGAGTAACAAATTCAATTGATAAGAGGTCTGAAGCTGTATTAAATGTTTTCTTACATGAATTAGGAATTATAGAACCTCACAAAGCATTTTTGGACAAAATTAAGCCTTACGTTAGATGTATTTGTCAAAAAGTTGAAACCGGATTGCAAAACGCCGTAAGAAGTAAAGAGTCGTTCTTGAAATATAATTCGTCCTGGGTACAAGAAACTCTTACCCTTCCTGATTAAATGTTAAAGACAGTCCCAGGTCCATCACAAATAAATGTAAAAATTAATAGAGCTAAGCTAGAGACCTAATGAGTCTTTCAGGTACTGTGGGATTAAAGCTAAAACCATACAATTGAAACCTTTTGTAGACACTACTAGCTCAGAAAAGTTATCCATAGCTAATGAAATCAAACTAAGGAAGTATGACGAAAAGATATGTGACAGCTATAGATAAGGAGCTCTGTGAAGCCTCTTCCAATAGGAGAACTACAATTAACAAAGCTCGAAGATCCATTCTTCGAAAGCCTGCATCATTGTCACTTGCTTTGATTATGGATATCAATATTTCAACCCGCCAGTATTTACACATACGCCAACAAAAAAATGATTCTGAGTGCATTTTGCACATTTCTTATCGTTCATAAATACGAACAAAGCAAGTGAGAGTAGAAGAAAATAAAGCAAAAGTGGCAAAACATAACTAGAAAACCGTCAAGTGCAAACGCAAATATGAATTTGCTCCACCGGCTGCTTATTAGCTCAGATCCATTCAAGTCGAGCATAAGCGCCAAAACTATAACTGCACCCAAACAAGTGAAACATGAACTTTTCGTGTTATTAGAATAAAGGAATAAGGCAAAAAAGAGACGGCATATTTAGAAGAATCTCCATCAGAGGAATACGCGGGTAGAGTTCCAAAGTAATCTATACTAATATATAAAGACAGAACTGCACTCACAGCGCGATAATCTCTGAATCTACTGAACCAATACTGATGAAACTTTTGTAGTAGCTTCTTTTAAAGGTCTGGAGTAACATAGGCTATGATATGCAAACACAAATCTTACTATATTCACAAAATAATTACTTTTCCGGACATTTTTCGCTTCGCTTTACATCACAGATTCAATAGTGGATCAATGTCAATAGTTTAGATGCACGCCACCAGAGGATGAGGTCTGAGATCTTCTACTGTTTTCATCAATGTCCAGAATCAAGGCCGTCTAGAATAGTATATTATCTATTTTAGACGGTCTTGCCAGAATTATTACGAAATTCATTGGAGTTTGAACATGTGCTATGTAAAGTCCGTGAGTGTTCGTTGGTGATTTGTTTGTTTTCAACGTTGGTGGAACATTTGAACGAAATCCTTTAAAGCGAAGAACGTGAATGTACAAACATTGTCCTTAGTCCGTTTGGTACACAAATTGTAGCAAGAAAACATGTGAGTTTTAAAGTATTTAGAGAGTTAAAAGTACAAAAATATACAGTACAAAATATATAGTAATGTACAATGTACAATATGTAGATATCGTATACAGGTATCGTATATTTTCTAAACAACATCTTCTTTTACAGAATTTGTGAAAATTGAAATGCCGAAACGAAAGTTACAGTTGTCAAAACAGATTACAAGTGCTAAGAGATTGGCAGCCTATTAAAATTCGGAATGGGCTACTCAGAGGCAAGAACGCGTCGCGTTCTGTAATTCACATTTCAAAATCCGTAGTATTTCGCACTTCAAATCAAATAACGAAGCTAATAGTGTTTTGTTAGGTGGTTCAGTACATTGTCAATTTATTATGTATACATAATGTACAGGTTCGTGGATCAGTATTACTGTTATGTTGCGATGATATGATGAATTGATTTACCTAAACAAATAAGTTTTATACTACATGTTACTAGCACATAGATCGTTAAACATACATATTTCTGTCTTCAGAATAATTATAGAAACCGGCAATTACCTTTCAGCATAGATATTTTCGTTTACTTTTATTATAACGATTCATCAAATACGTTACGACATCTACATCTATTTGTCCGGATCTGTCTACTAGCGTACCCATGCGAGAACTCTCGGATGTTTCGTATACTCTTCTTAAAACTGTAAGTCCCTTCAAGGTCACGAGTTGGCAGCAGATAAATTTTTAATCTTTCTTTATAAATACTATAGAAGCAAAAAATATAAAAATAAGTTAGTTTTACAATTCGGCAATTTATTGAAAGTGTTGGTATAATATATAAAACCCCCGTCCTTTGGCTCGACAGCCTGCTACAAGCCATAGCTGACCAGCGGTGACACAGCCTCTCGGCCACGAGAGGTTCGAGTGGTTAGCACGAGGACATCCCTTTACCGAATACACCGCTCTTCTTAACCTTAGGATGGGCTTTCTTATCGTCACACAGCAATCGATACTGAGACATTTGTAAGGAAAGCGCACAGTTCTAATTTACCCGGCCGGGAATCGAGCTCGGGGTTGTTTCAGGGAAAACGAGCACGCTAACCAATAAGCCACCGAGGGCGGGATATAAAACTCCACAAAAAGAATACATGTGAGTCTACAATTTGTACAAGTATTTTACGAGTGTTTTGTATTAACAGTTTAGATTTGTTTATTATTTTTATTTATAAAGTAAGGAATGTTTGGGAGCTAAAACTCCCAATTAGAAAAATGTAAACTTTCTTCCTGGCTAAAAAATTACTGTAATAAATGCCTGGGCAACGCCGGGTAGTTCAGCTAGTTTGTAAATATTTGTTGTACATTCCTCTCACTTAATTTTTGTTTTAATTTTTTCATTTTCGGCTTTTTATTTTTGTATACTTTTATTTCATTTTTCTTGCATAGTATGTTTTGTAAAATTCAAATATTATATCCAATAGAGTTAAACAAATACAGCGTTTGAAAAACGTATACTGTCATGAGGGCTAATTAAAGTATTCAAATTTCCTAAATATTTTACAAAATATTTTGTAAAAATTTAAGTTTTGCGAGCAGATTTATTTATTTGGACATTATTTACACAACAGATCTCCAAAAACCACGAGAAATTCATTTCAAAGAGAGTTATTAATTTTTTCCTCCTAGATCGTCAAAATTACACACTGTGCGGTGGTAGGATTTTCGACACTGCCTGAGTAACGAGGGGAAATTAAGCCAGTATCCAAGGAGAATTATAGCGATCGGCTGCTCTGATCGGTATAATTCTGTGGTTTCTCCGATCAAAACCAGGCGAATGCCGGAGCAGTACCGTAACAACAGTCACGGAAAGCGCGTAACCTTTTGTTTATCCTATCTTCACCCCTTACTTACGGACACTTACACTCTTATGCACTACACTTAAGAGACTGGTCGGGAGCTTGTCTCGACTGTGACGGTGCCACGCCGATGGGAGATATCTTGGGGGAAATCCCTGCAATATTATTTTATTTGGCGCCGAATATCGCCTCCCAGCGGGGGAAGATCACAGCCACATGCCATATTATCAACATGCACTTCACTTAGGGAATAATGACTTAGCATTTGAACCGCCCGCAATCACTAATCAATTAAGAGGAGAACATTTAAAATTATGCAATTACGATGTTATAAACATTTTTGTTTTTTGAATGACTGCGTAATAAACTAACTTTAAATTTATTGACTACCCTTTCGGATATAAGCCTTTGATTAACATTCAGTAACAGTTCAGATTGTTAAAACGATTTTGTGTCTGTCCCGCAAATTTTTTTTACTAAAGGTGTGGCATATATCAGGAGAATTTGGGGTACGCTTTCAACCTTCAGAGTACGAGTACAGGATTACTTTGGACAAATCATCCTATTTGACCAATTACCACGTTATGAAAGAAATTTATTGAATGCGAGGTAAACATGTTTTGGGAGATTTCAACTTCTAGTTCTCTCTTACATTCATCATTATGTATTTCGTATTTTATTACTCTGTTCCAATACTGATCAGTGAAAATGTTCTTAATTTATCAATTAAGTCATGTGTAATCCTGACTATTTGGCCAAAGGAAGAAACTTCTAGCGACATGTCCTAGAAGCTCACGCTGGTTACAAGGATTCAAATCCCAATCGTCGAGTGGAATTGACAGCGAGCACAGGGCGTTCGAAACAAGATTCATCGGTGATCTTTCATTCTAGTATAGGGTCATTCCATATTAAATCAACACAGTCATTTTACATCACCATCTCAGATTCAGATGAAATTTGACACATATGTAGTATAAATGGAGAATAAGAAAAATACAAATTTTGAGTAAAATATTTCCACCCGTTTCTGAAATACAGCCATGTAAAAGTTTGCAAAATTGGGTTCCCGAAAATTTTTAAATTGATGTACAACCTCACCAAATTAAGATAGAGAGCTGGAACAGGTGTCATTTTTCAGCTTTCTTTATGGTCTTTTATATGATATACCACTCAATAGGGGTTGTGTTCAAAAAGATTTTCAAATTTGAGTTTAAAATTTTGATTTTGAGTTTTTTCAAAATGCTCATCTTCAAAAAAATTGAAAAAATTCTACAATAATCCTTCTATATATCCAAACAGATGGTGCAAGTTTGAAAATGGGACTGCAATGGGTTCATATGGTAATCTTTATTTAAAATGCACAATATTTACTTACTCCAGATTTTACTGATTTAAAATGCATTTTATTTCAAATTATAAGCCCTGCATATAGTGTTTTGATTTCAACCAGCCCCACTTTCTGCATATAGTGTTTTGATTTCAACTCGATTAGCGTTCTGCCGTTCACTAATAGTTTATCCGCGATCCCCAAGTTGGGAACCGCTGGTGTAGAGAATGTATTGCTTATCTTACACCGGTGAGCACCGGGATTCAAATTTCTGTCGGTGCGTGTGAAATTTGTGATGGACAACGCGGGTTCGCGGTTGGCTTCTCGGGGTTCTCTCGTTTCCCCTATCATTCCACTATCGCTTCATTTTAAAAATCATAAACATCATTTATCAAGCTTCAATGGAAACTTGATAAACCCAGTTACGGCCGCAATGACTGCATAATGAGAATATTAAGAAAGAATTTTCGGCCGGAGCTCTAGAGCAGTAGTGGCAAGGTCTCCTACTGGTGGCAGTGGCACGCCTCGCGGCACCGTGCCATGCCACGTGCTTCTCTGCGCCACTAGCGTCGGGAGATGAAACTATTAGTAACCCCGACGTTTTACAATAGTGATAGCGTTGTCACTTGCGGTGGGGTTATGAACTGCATGGAGAGGCAATTTCGTCGGAGCACTCCTGCCACGGACCCCTACTCGTGGCATCGACCTTAACAACACTGCTCTAGAGGTAGCAGAGGGGCTCTGAAACAATTTCCATCTTTCAGTGAAGGGCGTTCGTCATCGATCGCTTACTCTGCTTAGTATAATCATACGATCGGTGCTAAGCAGAAGTTGCTGATTTTCAAATGGTTCCGGCATTTGCCTAGTTTTGTACAGAACGTCTACATTTAAGACCTAAAATGAATAGTTTCGATATATATTTGAATGTTATGACTTCTTTGGCTACTTTCAGGTGTGTGTATTCACAAATAAAAATGACACACTAAAAATTAAAAACTGTTACGTACGTACGTGATTCTAAAATTAGACGACAAATAAAAATGCCCTTGCAAAATGGAGAATAAAATGTGGTATCTACGCCTACACTTCGATTTTTTCAAAGTGATCCTTGACCAAACATTGTTACATTTCCCGCCTTATAAAATTAATATTTTTAACAGTGGTAAGCACATATCTGAGGCCACGAGCCCCGTTGAGAATGACGTTCACGAATTAATGGAAAAGTTTCATTTTATAGGACAGGAGGTGTAATGATGACCTAATGCCATCGGCCACTTTAAAATCACCGAGGTATAACACACGTGTGTTTGGTGCGATGAAGCCGAATGAGGCTGAACGTGCGAGCTGGCTGTGGCACCGAGGGCGCGTTCCCGCGTTTTCGTTCTCTGCTTTCATATTTCTTACTCTCCTCTCGTCCAGCCATACCGCACCGTCTCCCCCTCGCTCCCTCGTCTGCCAGGCTCATTAGCGTCGGCTCATAATCTGAGTTTGTTAACGCGCGCCAGTATATTCACGAGTGTACTCATGGGAAGTCAAACTGTACAGACTCCGCCTTATTTTCTTGTTGGTTTTGTGCACACCTTTGTTGAATTTGTAGATTTACCTTGTTTTATACAGCAGATAAAATGGTGTGCACATCTGAATAAAGTGTTCCTAATTTTAAATAATGACACCGTTTATTAAATCTTTTGTGTAATTGTAAGAAGCGAAATATGATGAAAATAAAATTATTGTGTTGCGTCGGTCGGTTTCTTCTTTACTATGTTTTTGAAAATTTATCGTAAAACTAATAAAACCGAGACACAGAATTCTGTCCTGATTTATATTTTTTCACGTACATTAAAGAAATAACAATCTATGAGAAAGAGTGACACCTACATATCTGGCAAATGCGGGTTTGAAGTGAATTGAAGTTAACATAAAACCTTTCTAGAAATTCGTTTACTAATCTTGCGATAATAGACAGTATCTCTAACCAACTTCGAGCATTTTGAATAACTTCTCTCCTTCCTATAAAGCACCTTTAACGCAAAATTTAATCTTCTTAAATACATCTAGATGTAATTACATAACGCTAGCGACAAGAGCTCCAATTTACAGTAAGTAAAAATACATAAAGCACACACAACGAGTTTTTTTAATTTTATTTGTGTTGTATTCGTATATTAAAATGTATGATAGTGTCTGAATTAGTTGGCGATGTGGACGGGGCCTAAAATTAAGATTCGGGACAATATTCGAGTGAAGGAAGAATACGAGGGCGTGACAAGCGTGCACATGCCGTCGTGGACGATGCATTGGCGACAGTCTACTGCGCCAATTTTATTGGGTTCTAGAATACACAATGAATCAGTTTTGAATATTTTCTTTCTTAAACTAACAAATTCAATGAATATACCATTGATGAAAAAATATTTAGACTTATTGTAACAATTTACACATCATAACGTTTTAATTTATTTACATTTGTAATTTAATTTGATAATATTTTACTATTTTAGCAAGAGTCTGAATAAGAAGAATTATGTCATCAAATGTTGAAAAATTTTAAAACTAAATATGAGCATTACGTGACACTAAAATATGCCCTCAGTCCTATATTACGCAGCGTAAAGATGCTTCAAACTCCCTCCCTCCTCTTTAGGGTTAGATAATTTATGGAGAACCCCATACGAGTTTTTTCTAATTAACCATTCAAAGACAATAGTGGTTAATTTAAATACATCCGTTCGTCTTTTCCATTCTTCGTTAAACTGTGTGTCAGCTGTGGTTGTGCGACTTATTACTTGAACTCTTTGTTCGCTCCTTTCTCCTTTTCCATCTCCTCCTTTTGTTTACATTGCCATACTACCGCTGTCTCATTTATCATTTTCCCTACCATTGATATCTTTAGTTTACTTCTATATTTGTTCTTTACATTTGTTTTCTTCATCCATTCCACTTTTGAGCTTTTGTCCCGTTTTCCGTATAATATGTTTCTTTTGTAATAGTGATATCATTTACGGCTGTTCGTTTTCCAACTTGCTGTGTTACTCAAAGGATAGAAAACAAAGTCAGAATACACAAAAGAATAATGGATTACCTTCAACGCTTATTTGGAGATAAAAGCACCATTTCATTCTACTACAGGCAATTTCTGCACATTAAAGAAAATGAAGGTTTGGAGGTCAATCGAAGTAAAATACTTCTCCTACATACAATTGAGATCGATTCTTTTGTACGACAACTCTTTCCTGGTGGATACCACGACTACTTATTACTCAGAAAGGTGATTCTTTGTCAGTCATTAGTGTACGAACCTCGACAGTAGGGTTACAAATCAAAATCACACATTCTAATCGACAGTTGCCAAAATTGGAGTTTTACATACCACGTTCAATTATCTTTTTGAGAGAGAAAAGCCAAGATTTCTACAAACTTCCGTGATCATTATAGTAACTCTTGCAACTGTATCAACTGCCGAATCAATGTAGTAACTCTATGAACAATATCAATTGGACCCAGCTGTGTAGCTAATGTCGAACATCCTGTCACCGTCGGGACTCGAACCTAGAAGATCCAGGTCAGAGGCATTGTTGTGACATCAGTTGATGCCCTGAGCCACATATTCCGTTTATTCTACACCAAAATTTCCCTCTTCTTTTTTATGCGTCGTTGAGGCGAAGACGCTCGCGGCAGCGGTTATACATTGCGCAGAAGGAACCGTCCAACCCTCTCCAGTTCTTAACATGTTCTCCCCTCGCCTCCCAAATATACAAGCAAACCTGTTATACAAGTTCCAAACCAAATATACAAGTTCGACTGTTGGACTTCTCCAAACGCACTGAAGATACCAATTTTTCTGAATCTCGTCGTATCATTCATACAATGTTTGCTCTTCAATAACAAAATTGATAAAATACATTACAACTGGCACACAAATATCACATTACAAGTGCTCAGTTCAGGTCACCAAACAATACGAATTCACGAACTTCGTACAGTAGTTTCACACAGATTACATTTTCAACGAAAACAGGATTATTCCTAACCCTCTACCGTTTTCTTCTCCTCTCAGACGAAAACTTTCTCATTAACAATTATTAATTATGGATCTAACTGATTTGCGGCAAGGCCAGGAGGAAAACGCTAGCACAGATCCTGTGTCCTTCAATTCTCTCTATCTTCTAAAAGAAAGAGAAGAGAGATATGGATAGATAGAGAGAGGGAGAGAGCCTGGCCAGTTCTATTCCCAGAAAACCCACATCTATTTTTCTTACATATCCGTACAATAAATCAATTAATTAACAACAAATTAATTAACAATATTCGGCATTGAGCTCTCTCCCTTTTCAATGTCCTCTGAGATAAGACCTCTCGTGAGACCGGTTATGGAGTTGTTTGTGATGCACGGAGGCGTTTATAACATCCTCTTTTCCTCATTAGCTTTCACGTCAATTCCGGAAAAACAAAAACGAAAAAAAACAACAACTAAAAAAAACTTGCCCATTGTACTCTCAGACCACGCAAACCTTTGAAAAAAATGTATTTTTATATATCCTAGCCATGAACATACTATTTGTAAAACTAACTTCCCACTTGCAACTAGCATTACTTAACGATCAATATATTGCTCGTACATTTCAACTGCTGACCCATATTCAAAATTACCTCTCTCCATTTTCATACCCTTTTGAGGCAAGAACTGTGTCAGCGGTTATGGCATTGCCTACACAGAGAGGAGGAAAGCGTTTACACATATTCTCTTTTCCTCACAGGTGCTCACGTCAATTCTGCGAATCAAAAACGAAAGGAAACAAAAGCAAAACCTTACCCAGTTGTACTCTCAGCCAACGCACACTTCTGAAAGAACTTCGTTTTTATACTCCAAGCAATCAACAAAGTAATTAATAAACTAACTTCTCACTTGCAACAAGCATTACATCGCAAACAAAGTATTGCTCGTACATTAAAATAACTGATGACCCACATATGCGACAGTGAGCTCTCTTCGTTTTCATTCTCTTCTAAGGCAAGAACTCTTGCATCAGCGGTTATGGAAATGACTGTATTACGCAGAGGCAAGTATTAACGTCTTCGCTTCCTCATAGGTTCTCCTGTCAGTTCCGCAAAACAAAAACGAAAAGAAACAAAAAACAAAAACGCAATGAACAAACTTATTATTAAACTAACTTCCAATTTACAATGAGCATTACATTACGATCAATGAATTATTCTTACAACTGCGGACCCACTCTCGGACCCACTACCGGACGCTCTCTCCCTTTTCTTCCATCCGCGAAGACAAGTGACAAGGACGTACGCGGCAGCGGTTATGGAGCTGCCTGTATCACATAGAGGCAAGGTTTACAACATCCTCCCTTCCTAATTGGCTCCCACAGCAATTTCGCAAAACAAAAACGGAAAGAAACAAAAAACAAACAATTTGGTCATTTCTACTCTCAGAAAACGCATACCATTTAAATAATTTCTTTTTCATATCTCCTGGCAATGAACAAACTAATGAATAAACTAACGTCCCCATTGCAACCAGTATTACATTGCGATCAATGTGTCGCCGCCCCACATATTCTACCGGAAGCTCTCTCCCTCTTCATCCTCCGCGGAGGCAAGAGACAAGGACGTTCGCGGCAGAGGTTATGGAGCTGGCTGTATCGCGCGGAGGCAAGCGGCAGCGTACACTCAGCTCTTCCTCGCTTGCTCTCTCGTCGCCTTCGCACCCCCTCCCCACCCTCGTGCGTCTGCGCAGGCTCATTAGCGTCGGCGGCGCTGGCGAGGTAATCACGCACTGCTAATTGCCGCGCTTGCTCAGCCTCCGCCGCCACCGCGGCCGCCTCCCACGCACACTGGGTCGAAAACGAAAACAACCGCCCTTTCTGTGATTTATACACTAGCGTTACAACAAATAAAAAATAAATAATTATAATAATAGTTGTTTCCGAAATGAGCATCGTGAGAAGTGACGATGTGTAGTACAACATACGTTTTATCCGATTTGTAATCATTCTAATTTAGTACTATAATTTTCGTGTTTATATGGTACATTTGACAATTTTTAAAGTTCTATTATGCTTTTTATAATTTATTCCCTAATCCTGCACTGGCGTTGAAAGTGGAGTAATTCTTCGTTAATTTAGATATCGTCAGTCATTGCCTTTTATCCCTTCGGCCAGGGTCTCGGCGCTGTTAGATCTCAACGGTTCCGAAACGGTCACCCATCCAGGAAACCGCGGTGTCTCGAGTTGCTTGATCTCCATGCCATCCCGGAGGATGATTAGGCAATTCGCCTGAGGACAGCAAACTATTCATCCTGCGAAAAGGGACAAAATGCTATAAATAGTTTGTAGAAGGTCACTTGTGTTCATAATAATATTTATTATTTCATGAGGCGCATTCCATCTTTTCATTCTTTCGTTCATACGTCTGTCTGCCTGGTAACCTGTCTCAACAACCACCAGTGAACATCACAGATGGTTATTTATTAGGCAATGGACAAAATATCTACTCTTCTCTCTATGCGTGACTGGATTTTGCATGAATTTAAGCATGACATTAACGTTTTGGAAAGTATTTAAATATTTCTTACAGTTTTAATGCCTTTCTAACGCATTTTTCGGCCCTGTTGAGTAGAGAAACAGCTTAAGTGGTCGTTTACAATTCCTTCTTCCTCTTTCCGTTCATCATCCGTCTGAGGCCGGTGCATTTTCTCAGGTGCGGTGTGCTTGAAACATGCTTAATTCTCATAACTGACGTCAAAGCTACCCGCGGGCCAGGTTTTTCTAAAGTACATTTCACCGCCTAGCAAAGCTCACGGATCCGTAGTGTGAGACACAAATTAACAGGTGGGAAACAGCTCTGATGTGGCTCAGAAACTCCGTACTGTGCGTCCCCGATACCAAACAGCCCTACTAATACCGGAGGATAATATTAAACACTTGAGGAATGGCTCCGACCGAGTGCGAAGGGCGTATGTCTCAAACGTATGCTCTTACGCTACACGGACGGGACAGAAATGAAGGGACATATTGTAGGAAATGTATTATCGGTGAAAAATCCCACCATCCACAACACTCAGGTAGACAACTGTGCCTACGCGGGTCTCGAACCCACACCCGTCGAAACGAGCTCTCTACTTCTATCTTCGGCTCTCCGAGACGGCTAATCTCTTACATCATTTTCATTTATTTCCCCCAAAACAGTTCCATGTCGTCTTTCCTGATGTTCTCCTTGCAGTTTCTTCTCGTTTTTCTACTTGTTTTATTTTATTTCTTTCTGTTCCTTTCCATTTTCCCTATTCCTGGTCGATGTTTTTGGGCGTATTTTGGTAGAATTGGACACAGTGTGAAGGCGGCTCCACACATTTGCCATTCGGTGAACAGCGAGCAACCGCTCGCCGAATCCCGAGTAGTATGGATGGATCGCTTTCACACATCAAAGGGAGCGAACGTTCGCCGACCACATGAACTGCTGGAGATCGGGCGAGCAGTAGCTCGCTGCTCGGCGAATGCCGAATGTTTGGAGCCACCTTGAGCCAGCAGCGTGCGCTTGCGCCAGGCGTGCGCTTGGCGCTTGCGCTTGCGCTGGCGTGCCCCGTGCGTTTGCGCTTAACCGTCAGGCGTGTGCGACGTTGCTTTCCCCGCAACTCCACGCCGCCGACTGGAGAGGTGGCTCAGGGCATCACCTGATGTCATTGCAATGCCTCTGAACGGGAGGTCCTCAGCTTCCACTCCCGACTGTGAAAGGATTTTAGACACTAGCTAGCACCTCTCGAGGAACAAAAACATGCACAATACGTACGGGACTAATGACCTTGTCAGTTGACGCGCCCGAAATCACTAATCAATCAATCGAAGAGAACGCGACCTTTGTTCCCCCTGTCATCTCGTGCCTTCCCGCCATTACACTCAGAACTTTTGTCTTTACGGGGACAAATACTAAGTATTAATTTTCGTGTTAAGTGCGCGAGGTAGGTGTTTTTTGTTTCATGGTCGAGATTGAATTTTTTTGACAGAGACCGTAGGTCGAGGGAAACAAAATCAATCGAGACATTAAAAGAATATCCACTTCGCTCACGAAATATGGACAACATTTTTGTACAACTGAATAAAAATAATAATATTCTAGAAAGGTTAGTAGTTATAAGTTGGAATAAGGTGTTCGATATCTCGAGGAATAGTAGTATATATGTAGGATCATGAAGTGTTACTAAAGGCTACGACTGTTTACTTCATTATGTTTTCATGCGAAAAGTATTTTTTCCAAGGTTCCAACACAGTTGTCTACGTAATCATCTCTTTTTTAATGGATATTAAACATGATGTAATTCCCGCGCGGATAACAGAGAAGATGAGGAATTACAGAGTTTATGTTGTGGTTGCTAAAGTATCCACTTCCCGACCGTTGCGGCCGAACATTTAATCTATAGCTAATCTACACGCTATGATTAATCTTCACCTTTTAGTTACACACGAAACTTTCTCTTTATATCTCCAATGCCGATAGATGTTTGTCGACCAACTTTCTAATTAGATTTCTCAGTTTACTCTTTTCCTATTTGGATAAGATATTTACCGTTACCAACACGGTTTTCTGTCACTTCTTCAGGTCATTTGTTGTTTCTAATGTTATTAAGTTCTAAATTGTACTCTGGACTTATTCTTAGCATTTTTTGAGTTTTCATTGCTGCATTATTTTTAAAATAATAACTTCATTTAAATATATTGGCACAATATGTGTATGAGATCACGTTGAAAGTTACTTTTTATATTATAGAAAATAATAACCAAAATGTTTAATAACTGTAAATTTAATCATTTGAAAAAATTTATTTAGGTATATTTTCGCCCGCAAATAGTATAATGAAAATTGATTACTACCTTCTTTGAAAGTCCCGCATAAGAAACGGACTACTTATTTTCGTTCCGTGTATTATTATTATTTTAATGTGATGTCAGCTACAATCAACATTTAGCATATCTGACTACATCTTTCTTTGGTAATGTTCAAGTTAATGAATAGCCTACCCAACAGAAATACCTTTTGAATGAAAAGTTTTAAAGATTCAGTGAATAAGAGATTTACTTATTGTCGTCAGTATTCAAAACTTTTGCAACACTATTCCTTAGTGTCCCAAGAAAAACCACTAAACCCATAATGTGTGAACAATCTCTTATCGTGATACTCAGAATAAAGTAAATCATAATATTACTTCCATTGTTAAATTAGTTTCTAATTAAAGTTCTTACACAAATAGTCCAAAGTCAAGAACGGGTTCCTAGAAAAGAGGAAGTAAGAGGGAAGAGAAGAGTAAGAAAGATCAATTAAAATCATGTAAATTTGATGTGTTTAAAAGAAAATACCAAAGAAAAAATAATATTACTTACTATTCACTATCGAGAGGAATTTCCATTCTTTACGAATTTCAAATGCATTTGCACACTGCTGTATTCAGGTGTCATAATAGGTGCTGGCGTTACAATCAAGCAATTTTAAATACTCGTTCTTAAATATCAAACTCTAAGACGAAAAATTTCAAAGTTGAATTTATCATTAATACGTCTCAGGAGGTAAGGACTACACTGGCATTACACTCCAGCTGTCTGCCTCGCATGCTCCGAGCAACGCACCTCGACCTCGCATGCTTTGCGTTCCCGAGCCCTTCGTAACCTCGCACCTGTGTACGGCGCGCTCTCCCTCTCCCTTGGACCCTTCCGTCGCATTACCACCGATGAAGGCAGGGCGCTGGGAGGATCTACAGGGGCTCGAGTTACCCACCCTGCGGCCACGTCCCCGTTACCCTTCCCGTGCCGAGCTTCTGCGTCGCGCCACCAGACTGCGCCCCAAACGGAGTTCGCATTCCCTCAGCTGGAGCACGGCTCTTGTAATTACTGCAAGTTGATCTCCACTCGCGTTATAATCGACCTGTTGCTGATAGGTCTCATTAAAATTGTTGATCTGGAGCAAAGTATTGATGAGAGTTGGCTAAATGAGAGATGTAGTTAAACTAAAGTACTAAATGAGAATGTAGTTAATATAACTATTTAACTGCTGGAGAGATTTTAATGATTTGTGGACATTCCGTTATAAACTAATCGCTATCAAAAGTCTAAACTTTCCATTACGGTGAAAAAGGAGAATGTGAACCGTTGTATTGCCATCATTTTAATTATCTACCTATGTATTAAAAGTTTGTTCAATTACACATTTACGATAACTTTTCACATTTCTGGTTTATTTCTGAATTTCTACAACAGAAATTTCACCGACCATTGTGAGTCAACGTTTTGCAGATGACAGGCTTCACGATATTAAGAATACTCATATTCTTTACAATAGAGAATCGAATTGAGATAAATTTCAACATATTTTATTGAAACATTTTCTGTCTTAGAAATTACAAAATATTCTTCCTAATTAACATATTAAACTTTCTAGGGTATAAAATAAATGAAAATTTGTTTTAATGTGTTCATCTCAAGAATACTTTCCAATCCAGATTTCAGGGCACGAGAACTTTTTTGATCCGCACCTTCAGTAGCTATGCTACAAATCTTATTGTGTACCAAAATACAGTACACCATTTTTGTATGAATGGGAATTTTAATTACTCTTGTTTCAGTGATAAAACATTTTAATGAAAAAGAAATGATTAGAACTACATGTTAGTAAAAAAATCTCCTTTAATAGGTTTATTGAACTCTGTCATTCGACATAAAATAGTTGCTATAAATATTTCGTCAACGCATGAATAACAACCATTATATGGTTGTTATTTATGCGTTGTGAACTTACTCTGAGAAGATTACTAACATCCTTGATTTTATGAATTTCCGAAAGCGACACTTAAGCAGTAAAATGAAATTTCTTACATTACATACAAAGACTTTTACTAAGAAAAATAATGTAACATCCTTTCCTGCTTTTAAGATCTCTCCAGATTCTTCCCTGGGAGCTACCAATTTGCAACTTCGGTGGTATAACGATACGCTCTTAAAAATCTAGCCGCTACGTCCAAGATTGCGGGTTCACACGATTGAAACCGTAGATTTTTAAGGGCGAAAAGAGCCTTTGTACTCCTGCCCTCGGAGGGGAAGTAAAGCTGGCTGTCCCATGTTATAGATTTACTGTAATAAATTTCTTTAGTTTCTGTCTATATTTTCATTTATATCAATTATGTTGGTCAATTATTTAAAAGACAGAAAAATTCTTGAAACACCAGTTTTATTATACAGCATTGAAAATATAGGCAGAAACTAAAAATATTTATTAAGTGAATACTGTGTACTTCATTTAATATAGTATAGAACTGGTATTTCAAGCCTTTTCTGCCTTTTAAATGATTGACCAACATAACTGATATAATTGTAGAATTACTGCTTGAAAGAGTTCCTCAGGCCTGAAAGAGGCCTTTGAGATAAATTTAAACCGCCTGTTTCTTCGTCCGAGTGATATATTCTTTTTCCGATAGCTGGTGAAAGGAGCGAAGCGAAATTTGCTTGGTCAGGCGGAAGAGCAGGGCTGATGGCCTGCGTCTCATCACGTATAATAAGGCATCATTGAATGGAATTGAAATGAGGAGTGCGAGAATGCATTTCTGCAATCACTGACGTCACTCATTTCGCGGTCAAATTGGCCTACCTGCGCGCAGGCGGCAGTCGCGGCTGACGATGGTGCCTACGGGGTTGGTGGCGCGGCAGCGGTAGGTGGCCGCGTGCAGCTCGGGGCTGTAGTCCTCGGGCGGAAACGGCGGGAAGTAGAGGCTGCCGTTCCCCAGCAGCTCTCTGCAACACAAGTGGAAAACACCTCTTCTTAGCGATACCTTATGAGAGGTCAATAAGACTTTCAAGGTA
This sequence comes from Acheta domesticus, assembly GCA_031308135.1. Taxonomy (NCBI): domain Eukaryota; kingdom Metazoa; phylum Arthropoda; class Insecta; order Orthoptera; family Gryllidae; genus Acheta; species Acheta domesticus. Next base: position 113,328,217 of record JAHLJT010004567.1, on the reverse strand, counting down.
AAGGTTGTATTGAGTTTTGTGCTGAAGGAAATAAATACCTCAGCGACAGTACAATTTTTTGTTCAAATACGTTGAGTAGTAGCAAGTGCTAGGAAGCCCTAATACATCAAATACTTATATCAAGAAACTGCCTGACGAAACTAGAGGTACTACAACAGGATATACTTTCTCACATTATTTCTAAATTTGTAATTTTCGAAAATTCAGAGAGTTCAACGAAAATGAGATCCGCGCCATTCGTTTAAGCATCCCTTCTTCTATGAGCGGAAAAATTTTAAAGAAAATATTTCGAGGTGTTTTTGAGAAAAATCTTAAAATTTAAAACAAAACTTTATATTTCGCATCCAATTTTTCAAAAACTACTTACAAACATACACGGACCCACCTACCACGTGTTACAGAAATTTTTTTCTATATTTAGCCACAGGATTTATCCACTTTTTCGTGACCAGAGCATAGCAATAAGAGTGTTTCTGCCGAAAATTGGGCGTTTTCTGGCGCACGTTTAGATATCTTTCTCTCCTTACGAAGTACCTTCATAAGGGCGAGAAAGTAATATAGAGAAATTGTTTAAAGAATGGATGTCGGAAGGAAAGAGAGGCATGAAAAGGAGGAATCTTACGTGATAGCGTAAAGTAAAGAGAATGAAAGACATTATTGAACAGATGAAATACGATTTACACACAAAAAATAGCTGTCACTGCTTTAAGAAAGATTTAAAAAACTGCTATATATTTTTTTGCTTTTAGGATACTCGTAATCTCTCCCGGAATGCGACAAGTGATACCCCCATATCGTCCGGTTTAGCGTCAGAAATTACAACTAACTGATTTCTGTTTAATCCTGCCCCATATCTTTGTCTCATATTTATCAGAAACTAAACACGTGGACAAATTGCAAGACTACGTGGGTTCAGTTTCTTTAACAGTTTTTGTAGGTAGTTTTTGTAGGAAACTATCTTTTTCCACTCTAACGACAAAAAATGTATAATTGATAAACGGCAGATTGTACAGCTTGAAGAAAAAATTGACTTTGAGAGCTCCTTTCCCCGCGGGGCCACTCGTTTCCTCCGGGGCCGAAAACAATTTGCCTCAAGCAGCGCCCGGCACCGCCTCAAAGGCTGCGCGCCGTCTTGAGGCTTGGGAGGAACCGGAGCGGGCGGGGGGCATGGGGAACGAGGGGGCGAGGAAGTTCATTACATGCAGCACCGGCACGCGTCGCTCGCCGCTCCCAGGTGGTGGCAGCGGGGGCGGCGGAGGCGACATCACTAGCGAGAGGTCGACGGCGCGACGCGGCGCCGGGGCTGGGTCAGGGGTGTAGCGAATCTGCCGGGATAGAGATAGGGCGGAGGCTAGAGGGGATATGTTGAAGTGGAATAAAATGAGAGATAATGGCAAGAAAAATGTGAGGAGGAATGAGCTGGAGCCGGAACACATCAGGGAGGTGCCGGAGAAGTGTCGGGGAGGTGAAGAGACGAAGTGTCGGGGAAGTGCCAGGAAGATGTCGGGGAGGTGTGAGGGAGGTGTTGGGGAGGTGTAGGGGAGGTGTTGGGGGGTGTTGGGGAGGTGTTGGGGAGGTGTTGGGGAGGTGTTGGGGAGGTGTTGGGGAGGTGTTGGGGAGGTGTTGGGGAGGTGTTGGGGAGGTGTTGGGGAGGTGTTAGGGTGGTGTCGAGGAGGTGTCAGGGAGGTGAAATGATGTCAGAGAGATGTTGGGGAAATGTGAAGGTATCAGAGAAGAGTCTGTGAGGTGTTGGGAAGATGCCGTGGAGACGTGAAAGTGTCGTAGAAGTGTTGGGAAGGTGTTGTGGAAGTGTCGTAGAAGTATTGGGAAGGTGTCGGGAAGATGCCAGAGTTGTCAGGATGATGTTGGGAAATGTCGGGGATGGGGTTCTAGACCTGAGCTAACGGGACCGAGTTGGAAATTCCTGGAATGGGGAAGGAAATTAGAACGGGTTAAGAATTATAGAAATAAGGATTACAGATCTGTGAACAAAAATGGGGTTAGCAGTAAGAGTACAAATCATTAGGAATATATGCACAAACAAGGGTGAAGATCAGAAAACTAGAGAAATGGAGCAGTGAGGCTAATCCTTACCGAGGTGCGAGGAAAAGCTGTGGAAATCCAGGGTAGACGTCGTAGAGTTAAAGCCTAGTCGGGTGTTGAGTTTGTCGACAGACAAGGGGCGACGCGCCAACAGGGCAAGGCTTTAAGGGCCAGGAGCAAGGCGGCAGCGAAGTGGGCAGAGGGTGCGAGGGGCACCGGTCGCCGAGACAGCTGTGGCGACAGAGCTGACCCAGGCCGACGGCGGCGGCGACGCTGCATCGCCAGTGAAGACACTTCGGGGGCAGGCTGTGTCAGCAACAGTGGTCGGAGCATTGTAAGTAGAATCCAAATAACCAAGGCGAAGGACTTGTAAATGGTTGCCGTACTTTAGGAATACGTTCCGTTAGGGAAACTATAAAGCGGCTGAGACCAGTTGTAGTGCGGAGAGTATGTATGAATGTATGTATGTATGTATGCATGATCACAGTGATACTAGAAATCGGCGAGAATTTAATCTCAAAGACTCGAAAACTGTCTTTCTGGTGAATTGGGCTCGTACGAACGGCCGAGTTTCCCAATCCAATTAAACGCTCCAACATTTTGAAGGTTTGAATGCACAGTTCTACTATGATTATTTCAATTAATTCCACCATTTGTATACAATATTTTATTGAGACTGCTACAGGAGCGTGTATTTCTATTAAATATGGTCCGGAAAACTCAAGGAACAAATTGCAGAAGGGAATCAGTGGCGAGAGATTTAATAATGTTTGTGATACAGGCAAAAATACTCTAGTAAATATTTGAGTTGAATAGATTCAGGCTATTTATTTAGTAAAATAACAAAACAAGTGTGTATCTATGAGGGGAAATACAGTCTTGGACGTAAAGACAACGTAAGCAGTATACAATTTTGGTGGGGAGCCTAGGCTGAGGTGTAAGGTAAAAGTAAGAGACTAGTAGAAAGAGAAGGGCGATATGGGGCGAGAAACGTGTAAATAGGCGAGAAAAAAGAATAAATAACGTAGGAAGGAGGACAAGAAAAAAGAATTTCGAAGATACCATTTCTACCAACCGTAACATTCCTATTGACAATAATGATTTTAATGGATCGACAAAACATATGTGATGTTAATAAGGAATAAAGTGCTATTTACATAATAAAGAAAGACTAGAAAGGGAACAGAATGTCCCTATGAAACACATGACCGAGTAAACTGGATTAGATGAATGAGCAGAGTGCACTATGCTCTGAGTAAGAGAGGCAAGAGAGAAAGACCAACGTGCAGAAGCGTGAAGGAAGATTAGGCAGTGGGACGGGGTGCGGAGGCATGAGGAGAGGTAAGATGGAGGAAACGTCGGCGAGGGAGACACTGTTCAGAATGTTTCAAGAACTTTGCTGATTTAGTGCAGGGATGTCCAAATAAGCTCAGAGCTCCGTTATTCTTAATTTTTTTGCGAGTAATTTTCTGGTGTCCTCTGGATTTACAGTTTAAATTTTCCAAAAATAATTACTTAGCAAATATTATTACGACTCATTTATATATTTTTTTAGAGAAAGATTGTTGAAATCTTTTCTCAAACTGAGAGCGATTTTCAAGGAATTTATTCTACAAGTTCCTACCATCAGGGGAGGATCCTATTTTTCATCCTCAACTTACATGTGTCCTTAATGGTACGAATGTTTCTACATGTAACAACATAATAAGGTAAGGTAGAAGTTTTGTCGAACTATGCCAAATCAATCCTTTTGTTCTCTAATCGAAACGCTTGATCGTGTTTTCACGTAATTCGTTCCAAAAGTAATTCTTTCTTGGAATTTCACGAGAAGAGTTTGCTTAAACAAGACTTTCTTCATAAAAATACAAAAGTTTCACTCCGTCTTGTTTTAATTTATGCAAGTAACTTTATAAGCAGTCTAAATTTAAGACTACTTTTCGGAAGGAATTCTTTTTCAAGCCAATGCTGTACAAAAGAGGCTAGAGGTTTGGAAACCCCTGACTTAGTGCGGCCCGTCCTCGAGCTGAGAGTAACGAGTCCCTTGCTGAGTCTGCCGTGACCGCTCACCTCACTGGCGCGCGCGAACGTAATTTGCAGTCCAATTCAGGGGTGACCAACACTTTCCAAGGAAACCAAAAAACTTATTAATGCAAGAGTAAATCATGCTTGTTTGAGAATTTACAAGAAATTCAATGCTTACGCAGCATGTTTACGTGTTAATGTAGTGTTCAAGCTGAAAACAGTTGAGATGCTCAACAGATGCACATTGACAAAATGTTTATGAAGAAAGACAAAAAAACGTATCTTGATACGCAATAAATGTGCTTTTCTTAAAGAAGTTCCTGTGCACATTACATTACATAGCACTGCTCATTACACTACATTACACAGGGCACATTACACTACACTATTCAGCAATGCAGTAATTTGATTATATACATTGACGAAACACGAAAAAAGTATTTGTAAGAAGTTTCAGGAAGCATGCATACCCTGTTAAAAAACTTTCCTAATAAAATACATACACAGATTTGTTAATTTAACAGTAACATTACTTTTTCGTAGTAAAATGGAACAATTGTAAGAGCAAAATTAACATTAGTTTGGGTTCGACAAATGTATTGACTACCTATTAATAAAGAAAATTGATTTCTTTAATGTCTAGTAAATTATATTTTTATAAATTTCAAAATATATCCATAGATACATACGAAAACACTACAGATGGATTAATTCTAGCTGTTCTACAGCTACGCGTAAGAAATAATCCACGTTAATGTTTCTTAAAGATTCTCAACATGTATTATTATTATTTAACTAGTTGCTACTTCACAACTCAGCTCTTTCTCGCATTACGTATTAACTGCGCTTGGAGTAAATGCGAGAGTCTGTTCCACAAGCACATCAACTTCTTCCGCGCTGCCTGCAACCGAGAAAAATGAAGCTGCAGCGCGTCCATTTTTCACGAAGTTAAAAATTCGCCTTCCTTCTCAGACGCCGCGTGAAGGTGCGAGAGAGGAAGATGGCCACAAGTTAGTTGTGATGAAGCCCACCAGGGCGCTTGCCTGTTCACCAATCGACGAACCGACGGGACCGGAGGATGAAAATTCATCTCTTCCTTCTCTCTTTCTCTTGGAAGTTTGAGTCTTCAGAAAAATGATATAGCCACACACGAGACGTGTCGACAAGTATATCAATATAAACTTCCGATGTTTATGACGTATATTGATGGTTTTAAAGTGGTTTCCTTTTAACAATATTTTCTCGATGGCTCTGAAACAGTGAGATGTGGGAATCAATGTTGTAAAGATAAAGGATTGAAAGATGTATACTTATTCAGTTTGAAACTTCTAGAACATAAACCTTGCTTTATCGCTATGAAAACCCTGGATACTTTTAAGCCCTGTAGAAAGAACTTAACGTACCAACTTCTGTTTTCAAGATATTCCTCTCACCTCAAACTTCTAGCTTTTACGGGTATTTTAAGATATTTTGTAGATAATCGCTGTGAAAGTACATATTTTGTTGAAACTTCGTATTTTCTAACAAGTAAAACACATTATTTTCTTCATTGATTATTTGTAATCTGATAATCCATTTCTTGCATTTTTAAACACCACTCTGTAGATAAAAATACTGAGATAAGCGAATGAAAAGTAGTATTAAAATATTTTCAGTATAAAATAGAAACATATTTTCATTTCGGTCATACCTCTTAAAAAACATAGCTGATAAACGTGTTAATACAAAAATCGAATAATTACTTGAAAATATTTATTTACGGAAATCTCTCTATGGGAAAAGAATTGCAATCAGCATGACATTTAACAAAGTACTATTGGAAAATGTGTTGCAATTTCGAATACTACACGCGGGCGGAGTCTTTTCATTGGCATGCTACTAGGCACGGTATCAACGGGAGAACATTAAGAAGCTAATGGACACTTTGTGTGCTGAACGTGCCGTCAAATAAACGAATAAAAACTCGGTGGAATGAAAAGTAGCACAAGATCGATTACTAATTCTAAAGACGAGCATAGCAAAGTATTCATAAATTTCGTTTATCACTCTCTCGGGACCCAAAAGACCAGAGGCGCACGGAATATTCTACATCATTTACACATTCAGTGCCCAATGTTTGCAGCGATTCATCTTCGCCGTATAATTTGATGCCTCCTTTAATTATTTCACATACAAATAGAGGCCGTTTCATGCATATGCCGCCGTTCAAACAGTCCCCCACCTCCCAACCCTAGACGACGCACCCTGTTTTCACCGTCGCTTTGTAAATCCTCTCTTTCAGGAGAGAGTACAACGGCTGCCGTGTTTGCCGGCGCATGGAAATAGAATGATCCATCTTCTACCCCCTCTGCGCCTCCGTGTCCTGTCCTCCCCGCCCCTCCCCCCTCCCCATCGCACCCGCTACCGCTGCCTGCCGTCCAGCCGACTTCCCCTGCCCGCCGCCGTCACCCACTCTCGCGAGAACACGTGAACATCAATCAAGAGGACGCAGACGCTCGTTCCGGCTGAAAAATCGTTGGCGTTCTTTTTTTTCGCAACCTACGGTTCTAATTAACCCGACTTGAAACCGTGCTCCTCCTTATCTGAGTAGGTTAAAATTAGACGAGGTGCGCACAACGAGAAAAGGGCGATTCGGAGAAAGAAGACAGTGAAGGGAGACAAAAAGGTGAACGTCAATGGAACAAAAGCTCTGATTAGTAAATAGAGTTTTAGAAGAAAGAAAACAATGGCTTTTTTGCAATACTGTATTGTTACATCGACAAAACGCAACCAAATAGAGGAACAAAAAGCCACCTACTTGAATTGCAAGAATAAAATAGGGCGACCAGCGCCCGTTAAGAAATTTAACAGTCCGCCGTTCGATAATTAAACGAAACAAATTCGTGTAGGTAAAGATGGCGTATGAACATTCGTATTCAATAAAAATGTTTATTTTTATGACTTTTTGTTACAAGAAGGTGATATTACAAAAACCATGGACTTTCTTAGTTACAAAAATGGGCTATCGCAATCAAATTTCTACCGCGTTGATTTAACGACGTTAGACTACTTAGATTAAAGAACAGTTCAAAATGAAGAGCAAGGTGTCATTCAGATCTGATATATCTTTGACATTTCAAACACAGTAAATATATGCACCATACGTAGCACATATTTCACCAGATGATGGTAAATGCGGGATGGGAAACTAACACAAAAAGAACGAAAAGCCTAAATAGCAGAATTGAGGTGTATAGTGCACAGG